>PVKN010010293.1:0-22809 GCA_004027915.1 Capromys pilorides
ATGGGAATTTGGCATATTTTTGTGATAAACATGATTGAACACATGTGTGTGCCATTCTTATTTTACTATAACTCTGTTTTAATAATGACAATATGGCTAACCATATGAAATAGTTTGTCATCCTTCTCTCCCTCCTTTAATGAAGCACATTTTTTATTGATGTCATTGTTAACATTTTGGCTTCCTTCCCAAGTATATTGCAAAAAAATATCAATAAAAACTTAAATTTTAAAAAGTACAGTTTGGAGATTCGGTCATAATGGCATGCTTACTTTAAAATAGGTAGAAGCAGAATAGGTAGGGGCCAGAATGCCACAAGGGGCTTGCTCAGAACAAATGTAGCTGATATTTCTATCTGCTGCTGATTGGATGTAAAGCCTTGCTGAAGCTGACCTGTACTCACTGTGGAGAAGTACCTTGCCCTGTATGCATTTGTGACCAACTTATTTAATGCAATCCTCTGCTTTGCCTTTTCATATTAATTTCCTAAAAGTTATCTATTGATAAAATAGCACAAAACTCAAAATTTCACAGCCATGGGACTTGATCGACTTCACCCTTCCTCTCCGACAGGGTCTCGCTGTGTTACCCACGCTGTCCTCAAACTCCTGGTCTCTACAAATCCTCTTGCCTGAGCCTGCAGAGTGGCTGGGACTGGAGACTTATTATACCACCATGCTGGCCAGCTTTTATTTTCTTTCAACAAGATTTTATGCAAGTTGCAAGACAGAAGACCCCAAATTATTAATTCTGGTGAAATACAGAGAGATATTTCTAAAGTACATTTAAAGGTGCTACTAGTGTTTGCATGGAGCAGGCCAGGCCCTCCTGGGAATCGCCCTGTGTGGTCTAGAATGGTGGCTTTCACATCGTGCTTTGTACCCTCAGTGATTCCATTTTATAAAACAACAGTTTGCTCAATTTTGATCAAATGCTGAGGCAGATATTGATAACTTGCTTGTACAAATAGATAACCACTTAGATGTTGGAAAGATAAAACTTAATGAGAAAATAAACAACCAAAAGACTCCTAACTACACAAAACAATCAACTGAAGAGTTCATGCTGTTAATAAAAAGTTGCCACCTGTAAACCTCTGAAATTAAATCAAAGACACACAATGTATCTAGGGTATCTCAGAGAAAACCAGGGCCATGAGCTTCTCTGACATGAGCTTCTCTGACACCACAGACCAACAAACAATGCAACTCCCTCATCTGGGTCACATGTAAGGAGGGACATCCCGTGCTGAGGTGTGATAGAGCCACACTGACCTGTCACCTTATCAGGTCACCTGGTAAAGTGTCATGAGGTCCACAGGCCACCAGCTTGGGCTCTCTGTCCCAGGCTTCAGCTCAGCTCCCTGCTTGACAAGGCTTCCTCAAGGGCAGCTTGAACCCTCTGCTTTCCAGACTCCAGCTTTCGGTCTACCCCATGCTCTCCACCATGGGCCTGCAGCCTCTGGGAAGCTCGGCCTAGTTAGTAACTCAGCCACCTGGGGCTACTTCCACACCTGTGCCCTGGCTTTCAGTTCTGCCTGTTGGAATCCTGCAGCCACTGTTGAACTGCTTTAGCCTTTCTGTAACCTGTGTATTGTGCCAAATGTGATGTGTGACTTACAAGTTGCAGGTATTAGTAATTAAGATTAGAAAAAAGAACCTGCAATTGCCTGGTTCGCTGTCTACTAAATGAGCTTGAATTACTTGGCCTGAGAAGGCTAACAATTGGTATAGCCTGTGGATTCGTTGTTACTAAGTCAATACTAACATATTGAAAAAACAAACACATCCAGTCTGTTACCGGCATTGCTTGCTCATAACCACATTATTTGTATGTTCTCTTATTTTTAGTGTTTGACTATATTTTGCTTTGAAGAGACGTTCAAAGGCCACGCATGTTTACAGCACAGTTTGCCTTAAAAAAAACAAACGTGGGCTATATAAAAATCAGTTTGGAAAAGAAAGTTGTCATCAGCTCAAAATTGATGCATAAGTAAGAAAAGATATCAATTCTTTTTAAAAAAGTAATATTCTCAATGTGTATACTTCTGTCACAAAGAAATTAGAATATTTTACTTAGTACTGTTTGTTCATATAGAAATCATTAAGAAAAATTACAGCAAAAAGTTATTTGAAAATAACCACGCTTAAACTATCATTAAGAAGCAATTAATTAAGACTAAAGAAAATAATAAAAGCATGTGCTTGCATAGACTCATTATTTTTATATCACTGCCTACTTTGTAAATTTTCACTGATACTTTAAACATCTCAGGCCACTTGTTCAGCCATTAACATTCATTATCTTTCAGCTGTCCAATCTATCAGTGTGCTAAGATAGTGAAATGAGATTAAGCCCAATGCATACCAGAAAGCACAGTAATTTGAAATGCCTTCCAAAATTAATTAGAAATTAGTTTTAGATTCTGAGCAGAGGTAAGAACATCATTAGAGGTTGTTGAGAATTGACCATACATGTATGCTCCATGCACACTTGGCTTTGTAGATGTTGATAAAATTCTGGAAAATTGGGGTAATTGATTTTAAGTAGGCTGTTTCTGCTTTGTTTTAGGGTTGGATAGTCCACAGACATCATATGGTATAATAAAGATGAGCTGATATTATTTAAAAATGTTCAGACCTGCGAGTGCAACCACAGCTGGCTTGCCTCCAAAGTGACCTTATAGGGCCAGAGAGATAGCTCAGTAGAGTAAGCACCTGCCTGGCAAGTGCAGGGTCCTGAGTTCAATCACTGGTACTGCCAAAAAAAAAGAAAAAGTGACCTTATTAGTCTCACCTCTGGGCTTCAACCCATAGTGGGCTTAGGTTATGAGTGCATGACCTCAGGGAAATATAGAGTTTAGGTTTTTTTTCTTTTCTCCTGTTCATTCTCTTTTCTTCTTTTCCTTTCATTGTGTGTGTGTGTGTGTGTGTGTGTGTGTGTGTGTGTGTGTGAGTGAGTGAGAGAGAGAGAGAGAGAGAGAGAGAGAGAGAGAGAGAGAGAGAGTGGCGTATGTGCACGCATCTGCAGACCTGTCCTGTGCGTTATGATTTTCTTTGGATTTAACCAGGTTCCACACTGGGCCTTGACAACACCTGAGGGGCACAGTGGGCACCTTTTAATTCTGAGATGTAAGCCTTCCATGGAAAGCATGAAGAGCTCCTTTATTTGGAGATTGGCTTATCCTCTTCTGAACTGACTCACAGATCTGCTTTATCTAGGAAGTCGTACAGAGGATTGCACATATCTGACTCCTTGATGCCCCTAAGTCAGACAAATGGCTTTGTTTTCACTAACTTTCACTTTGATATAGATACATTTGAAAGCTTTTCTCCCCCTCTCTTCCTTTTTAAAATTGGATGTGTCAAACATGCCCCGACTGCTTTAGCATTGCCTATCTGTCTGTTGAAGGTGCCTGGAAAATTCGCATTTAAACAGCACCTCCAAGAGTTCTTAATGACGTGGCGCTGAAAGCCGGCTGGCCCGCGGCCAAGTCTGGGGTTTCACTGCTCAGGCAGGAAGGGCAGTGTGGTCCTAAGGGGAAGAAATTAGTACTGTAATCTATATATCCTGCAAAGCAAAGCTGACAAATTTAGATGCAATATTTAAAATGTTTCCTTCTTAATTTCAAAGAAACTGCATTTAGTCGCTGGTTAACTCCCAATGGTTAAGATTATTAGCTCAAGACATTTGCTTTAGTTTATACAAAAACCTCTAAGTGGCCTACTTTCATTTTCATCTGGCTGAACAGTTTGTGGTTATATTTGAAAGAGTTGTTATAATGGTCTTCTTAGAGACTAAGATTTTTTTAAAGATGCCAAATTTCTATTTTTTAAAACTTTTTCCGGAAAGACCAAGTCTAATTGTTCTAAGAAGGATGCAGAGATGTCTATCAATTATGCCAATTCCTTTTAGTCCTTGAATAGACTCCTGCCCCCACCAAAAGGTGAAAGGAAATATTTAATGATTTCTTAGATTAGCTGTCCGTATATCTTGTTTTTCATGGACTTTAACATAGCCATGCCTAACCAAAGGGGAAGAATAGGGTGTCGCAGCTCAGAAAAAAGGACAAGGGGAGCGATAGGGAGCTGCATGCTGTTGGCAGCAAGATTCCTCAGACTTCACTGTGTGTTCTCTAGCTGTTGCTCCTACTCCTCTCATACGATTAATTCTGGGGAGATTTCAGATCTGCTCATCTGGAGCAGGAGGTGAGGACAGAACGATTACTGCACCAGTTTTTCTTCACAACCAAGCCGTCTGTTAAATAAAATCTATGGGAAAGTTGACGACATAAAGTGTGTTAGATAGTATCACCAGGGCATTATCACTCTGATTATCCTTAAACTCTGGGGCTTAAAAATCTTTAAGTTGTACAGAAAAAAACTTGTTTTCACACTGAAACAAAGAACTGCAGAGTTAATTACCACCCAAACATTAAGTGATATAAAAGCTCTGCCTCCGTGATTTAATTTTAATAATAACTGAGAGTGTCAGGTAAGACTTCAACTCCAAAAGTTAAGCATTATTTTTTCTGTTTTTCACCCCTGAACCTATTGTAGGAATCAATTGCTACTGCTTTAGATTTTTGAGTGTAAATCATCTTATTTGTCTAAGCACTCTGAAGAAAGCTGGTGAGTGGAGCTGCTCAAGGACAAAATGAACCTTACTTGGTGTTTCGAGCAGAGCTCTTTCCATTCTAGTGGCAAATGCAACAAGAAACTTCTTGTAACTCTGTCTAAAGAGTGACTGTATGAAAAATGATGTATTTTTTCACCTGCTTCACTCTATACTGATATACTTTGATATATCTGCTTGGCTTTTCTTAAATCAGAGCTCTATGAAGTACAAGCTTGCTCGAGGACTCCATTAAAATGTGCATGGTTTTTATCTGTGTGCAGATGCCAGTAGAGTTATATTTCTTATTCTCTTGGCCCCTTTGAGAATTTGACCAACACTATAAATATAGAACAATGCACACACATGGAGGGAGAGAGAGAGAGAGAGAGAGAGAGAGAGAGAGAGAGAGAGATTGAAAGAGGCTGTACATCTTGTTAGGCAGTTCCATGAAATCCCTGAAGTCTGTCCAGGAACACTTGCTGCACTCGCATTCTACCCTTTGATTGATGAATTCATCTTGCATTTTTATAACCTTTCTGGGTCTGCCTGATTTTATTGGGAGTTTTTGGCGAGGGAGCCACAACTCCTTAAAAAATGAAACCCACAAGAATGAGATTTCTTGAGATGGACAGGTAACAATAAAATAAATAAATAAATAAATAAATAAATAAATAAATAAAAAATTAGAAATGCAACAACCCCTAAGATTTAATCCTTTTAGGATCAGTTGCGTTTGCGGCAATTTGTGTTTTACTCATTGGTGGTGGTGTTCTGATTTTGCCTTTGTTGTGTGGCCTTCACTTGCTCTTCTTCCACCCTTGTTCACTCCAGCACAGCACCCAGGAGCAGACCGGATGGGACGCTATCATCAACTGCATTGCCATTTAACTTATGCAGCCATGTCCTTTTCCTCCAGCATGTGTGATTTTGCATCACAGGACATCATCTCCCTTCTTTTGAAAAGACTTTTAAGAGGAAAAATTCTGAACTCAAAAAATATTTTCCTTTCTCAAATTAACTATTGACTCATCTCAATTGCAAGAGATTGTGCTTGTGTTCATCAGGACCAGTTTGCCCTCTATGCCTAAAATAGCTAAGAATGAGGCAGTTTCACGTCTTGCCTCCTCTTTATCACCTCATCCTCAGCTCTAAACTACAAGTGTCTGTAAGATCTCAGAGACTCTATCCTGTGGGAAAATCTGCGGTCATCTTCTCCTGAAACCGCCTCTCTGGATTGCAGTTCTTCATGTTTCCACTAGTTGGGGCTCTATACAAAGGAAAGAAAACAAAGGACCTCAGCAGAATTATTTACTAACCCAGCACTGTACAGAGTGTCTCTGAGCTAGGTTCTGGGTCCCAGAAAGTAATTTTGTTTCCAATATTCTGATCAAGAGGCTATCTTACCCTATCAGGTCCCCCTTACTTGTCCTGCTTACTTAGATCAATAAAGTCTAACTAAGATGACTGCTTTTGACATGATTTGCAGGGGTCCAGCTCATCTGATACATAATTATTATAAAATATGAAATCGTGAAGCCCATAGGTGGAATGTTTGGCATATAAGAAGTAAGATAAGAAGATCCATCTTCTTAGTAAGGTTTTTCTAGCACAGAACAGTGTCCGTTCAGCTGTTATAGCCCAGATCACAAAATCCTGGACGCTACAGACCCTTCACGACTACCGATTATGTCTTTCCAGACTTGAAAATTTGCTTCATCAGTCTAAGAATTTTGGACAAGATGATCTAGTATCAGTTTTTTCAGAAAACCGTTGGAAAACTACCTTGGATGCTGGTGTTTGTCTCTCTTTCTCTCCAGGTTTCCTTACTCTGTCAGGTTGAAAGATTACTTTAGATAGTCACAAATCATCAAGGTCCCCCAGTGCTTTGCTTACACTTGTGTTTTGTTTTAGAATTGTTTATCCTGTCTCTATCCACCTTCCTGGAGATCCTTTGGCGAATCTGATAAACAATGCCTTTTTCTTGCTCAAAGCAGAAAGTGCAGTAGAATACAATGGGAGGGCCAGACTTGGCTGAAACGCTGGCTGCAGGTGCTCTGGGCATTGTGGTCATCTGAACCAGATGCTGGGGAGTTGAAGCACCTGCTTCCCTCCTCTGTGTGCATTCCGGAGGCTGCACTCCTGGTCAACTGCACCCGAGAACTGGGCTGCCCTAAATGAAGCACCTACCACACCACCCTGCTAACACACAAAATGAACTGCGCCAGAAATAGCTGCGTACAGTTCCTTCTTAAATCTAAAAACACTCACAGCTGATTTGCTTCTGTCTCTCTATCTCTCTGTCTCTGTCTGTCTGTCTGTCTGTCTGTCTGTCTGTCTGCCTGTCTCTCTGTCTCTCTATCTCTCTCTCTCTTTCCCCCTCCCTCCTCTCAGCCCACACCACTGTCCCTCAACACACAAGCATACACACTTGACCACAAAACTGACTTCAAGCAGATGCTCTTAGATGGCTTTATTTTTCTGCAGATTATATTACCTAGGGAGAAAAGACTGGCCGTGGAAAGAGGGTGATGATTTTTATGCTCGCTAACAATAGAGGCAGATGCTAAAAAGCCTTGTATAGTCTCAGACTCTGTGAACATTTCTATAGATGTCATAAATCTTGGAACAATCCGCAAAAGACATTAAATCTTCTATCTTGAATGCTGAACATTTACTAAGGGAGAGAGCAAGGAGAAATTGCTCACATGGGACAGTGACTACACTATACCCTGCTAGAAAAGTTATTCTGGTATTTTCACTAAGATAATTCTAAGGTTCATTTTTTTTTTTTTAAATGTATTTGGTACAGAGTCTCACTATGTAGTTAGGACTCATAGTGATCCTTCTGTTTTCAGCCTTCCTAGAGCTGGGATTACAGGCGTGTGTTCCTGGGGGTGGGTCCTACACAGCCTGTGGTACTGGGAAAGTTCATTTTAGCTATAAATATTTCTAATACATTTATTGTAGCCATGTGCATGTGTATTCGAACCTTTCATAGTGTACCTGTCTGAGTCCGGTCTGCCTCAAGTTTTATTTTGAAATTCCATGTTTCTTTTGATCAAATGCTTTTTTAGAGCAGAGCTAATCTTTTGTATTTATAAAGAGAGAGGTTTTTCTATATCCTTGCACTGTGTTCCTCAGTGCCAAATGGAAAGCCTTGCCATGGATTAGACGTCTGAACCTGTTCCTCTCTGATGGTTTCCATGCGAACACACCAGTGGCGGGGCTGGGACCAGGAACTTGCAGGAGACGCCTGTCGTGGACTCTGCCTTTTGCAAGACCCCTCCAGAGAAACTTGTTTCCTGTTTGTGAGTTTCTTCTGAGATCAGAGCTTGAGGAAGCCTTGTTTCCTGTAGCTCTCTAATACAGATATTTTCTTCCTTTCTTTCTCCTTTTCTCCCTTCCTCCAGATGTTCACGGTAGGCACATCCCCTGCCAAGAGCCTCTCCTTCAGTCCACAGATATATTCTTGTGGCTGTTACTTAGACTAAGTCTACACTCAAAATAATAATCTTTGAAATGAGGGACACTGGGTAGGTGTACAGACATAAGAGGGCAAGAGAGGGGCTAGAATGGGAGAAACGACAAATTTAAAAAAATAATAGGAGTTGACCTGAGGGATATGTGGTATGGGGTGACATAAACCAGAGTTTACACCATATTTTCAAAAAGAGAAAATGGAGATTGTTGTACTTTCTTTGTATCTCATGCCCACGTTGTTCCTTGGTCAAAGCTATATTAGTGGAGACACTGAGACAGACATATAGTAAAATCAGAGAGAGACAGAGACAGAGAGAGAATTAGAAGAGAGAGAAAAGAAGGAAAAGGAGGAAGGAGAAGAAGGAGGAAAGAAAAGGACAGGGAAAGCTGCCGCTGCTTTCCACAGTGAGCAACAGAGCTAGAGGTGCCTGAGTCTGCTGACCTACGCTGGAGCTGGTGCCTGCAGGAGAGCCGCTGCGGGTGGATTGCATTGCCTAGATGGAGATGAATATGGGAAGGGAGATTACAACCTAAGATAAACCATGCATCTTTAATATCATTGGAACTGTTTTCACTTATCTACACAACTCTTTCTTTTGTGCCTCTTAATTTGTCCTTGAAGTTCTGTATCTAATCATTAGTTGAGCAACCAATAATTCTCCTTCAGTCCCCCACCCCTTTTTACAACCAACTTTAATCTTTTGACTCAGTGAAAAACATGTTTCTCCTATCATAACTGGTTTAACAAAAATTCTCTTTCAAGTTTAGATTACTCAGATACAATGGCTTTCCTGCAGCTTCATGCTGGAGAAAGGAATTCACATTAGAAAAGAGAGATTTATGATAGCATTGAATTTCCATTTGAATATGGAGAGTTAATAACATGCATATGTTTTTTTATTATCATTATTTTAAGGTTTAAGCCATGCCATAGGCAAGAGGAAAGCTGGAAACTACGAGGCTGGCAGGGCTCAATGAATAATTCTATCTGGATTTCATTCACAAACAGCAGCTCACTCCACGGGAAAGGACCTGTGCGTCTCCTCAGATCGGAACTGGAGTAAGTGCCAGGATTTCCTGATTTGTTTACATTTCTCAAAAAAACTTTTTTCCCCTGGACTAGGACAGAATTAGACTTCCTTTTCCACTTTTGGCTCCTTCCAAGCTATTCTTGCTCAAGGTATTCTCTCCCCTTTCCCTGCATTCTTCTTTGTGGAAGTCTCAGCTGGGTCCTTTGTCTCACAAAAACACTGGGAGGCAAAGAAAGATGCTGGTGGAAGAATAATAGCCACAAGGACTACAATAAGCCCACCACATCCGGGCTTTTGCTGGACCGGTTAGTTCGACCTTTACATTTAAAATCTGCCATTCTGTCACTCACCAATGCTTGGCGAGGATTCTGAGAAACCCGTGTGTGATTTATCAAGTGACCTTGTCAAAGTCCTCACACTGGAAGGAGGAACTGAAATCACCCCTTTTCACCTGAACCTTGCTGATGAGACAGTGAAGCAGCAGCCAGGTCCAAGCAGAGGACGTAAATGTTTCCCCTTGGGCTGCCCAGCTTTTAGGACAGGGCTGGAGCTTCTCTCCCACCCGGTAATCCTTTCTGTCCTGTTTGGTTTCACTTTCACCATCTTGGTCATTTATCATTGTCACAAAAACTTGTTTTGAAAATGTAGTCTAGGTTTATTTGTTTATAAAAGTTTTGCAACCTGGGGTTTAATTCCTTTCTGTAAATAAAGAAAACGCAGGCTGTGGTCAATGGCCACACTCAGTGTATAACAGGCAACCAGACCTTATTTGGGGCCCACAAATAAGAATAAAGACAGAAGTCGTTGGCAAAGTAGTTCATTAACTAGAGATAGAACTGTCCTATGGTTCTGACATTTGTATTTTTCTTTTTCTCTTGTTTTTGAGGCTAACGATTTTAATTTCAGTAGTTAAGTCATCTCTTGTCTTGAAAGACATCTACATTTCTGGCCCTCAGAAAAGTTGAGAATTGTTTTGGAGCAACCATTCCCTCCTTTTTCAGACTCCTTTTTCTTCATCCAGGGTTCCTCAGCTAAATCAGTAGCATCTGTCCTTTCTACCTTTCCTGGAAATCAAACCTACCTCTCCTCAGAGGGTCAGGTAACTTTACTTACACTGGAGCATGACAAGTGTTGGCAATAGTCCAGGGCTGTTTGTAATGTAACAGAAGAGGGAATTTTAAGGCAAAGGAACGAGATTCTACTTATGAAATTTATGCTCTTCATTGATGTCCTTGAGGAAGTATAGCACCTCCAAGTATTTTTAAAATCAAATCACATTTAAGGTGGCGTTAAATAAAATGATGGGAGGCCTTTGTTTTGGACTAAGCTCACGCACTAGGCGTTAAGATACCAAGTTAAAAATCAAAATAGACTCACTCCTGATAGCGTTCCATGCAACCAGGCTGAAATTTTCATCTCCCAAGAAATTAGACGGTTTCTAAACAGGCCCACTTCAATTTGCTTAATAATGAAATTTCTTCTGCTCTGGTTTTTTCACAAGAACAGGAACATAAAATCGCCTGATGTTAACCAGTTAGTTTTCTATTGTTCTCTCTCCTCTTTCCAGCCTTACAAGGAAAGTAATTTTTAAATGATTAATCTTTTTTTCTTTCTGTTTTTATCTGTTTATAAAACCAAACTCCTCTTCTTGGAACACTTGCTATATTTTATGGAGTGAAGCATTCCCTGACTCTAGAATGAAGCCAATTAAGAATACTGCATCTACCGGAGGCGCAGTCAGTCAGCGAGCACAAGCCTAACGTGCATAAGCCTCTATTCCCAATGCCCAGCATCAAAATAAACCAAACTGAAGCACTACAGTACTTGGTTGCTTATGAGGGTGGGGAGTGGCACAAACCAATTTATGTGACAGAGGAAAATGAGATTCGGGGCAATGTTAACAAAAAATTTAAAGATTATTTAAATCACATAAAAATAAATGTAAATTAGGCAACAGAACATGATACACTTTTTGTCGTACATACGAGTACAGACATAGGCATTTTCCATTAAGTCATATGTACAATTGAACATTCGTATGTCTAGGTCTTCATTTTAAGAAGATCAGATACAAGAAGTTTATCTGAAAGGATTTCCTATACCTGCATGAACATAATGATATTTCTGCAAAATTCTCAGATTTCTCTAGTTTTAATAAATAAGCAACTGGCTTATCTGCCTGAAAGGATGCTTAATAGCCCAACTTCGGCTGAGCTAAAGCTGGCTCACTCCTTCCTTAGGACCTGTATTCATAGTAGACCAAATTCCTGTGAGTGAAGGACATGACACGAATTGGCCCCAGGAAAACTCTTGTCATTTCAGTGAGTGGAGGTTCTGAGCCTCAGAGGGATTTCAGTATAGCAAGTACAGTACTGATAGACATGCACTGGGAATCTGAGCAGATCTACGTGGTAGGCATCGAAGAGTAGCGTGGGTTTGGGCAAACAATATCAACCTCATAGCTGGCACTAAAAGACGTTTCCTTTTGTGTCTGCTCATCTTTCTTTGGGAACTGGTCATGTTGAGAGGCCACAAAGGCAGATATATGTTAGGTCCTTGGTTCTGTCTTTAAGTCCTATAGCCACAAAACCCTTATTGAATAAAATGTAAAAAAATGTATTTTCCAATCTGATGAACAATATTTCCTTTTACTAACTACCGCATTTCCATGACTTCAGCTGTGTACATGGGAATGTGAAGAAGTGAGACAGATTCCAATTGTATATAAGTTACTTCAAGTTCTTATAAAAGGATTATTTTGCCTTCTAGCCCTTTACGCCTGTAGTGTCTCTCACAGGGTTTAAGAGTCTTCACTGAGAGATCAGCAGCTCTGTCCTTTAGAAAGTTACTGCAGCCATGTCCTCTGCCTTCAGAGGCTGCCAAGGGAGTCTTAGAGGGAATTTCTAACTGAAGACACAGTTTCTGGGTATAGTTCTTATCAGTATGAATCCTGTAGTGTCTCTAGAGGAATATGCTGTGGTCAGTGTGGGGTGCGGTGAGGGCCATCAGGGTAAGTTAGCAGCTGCAGGAAGTATGTTCTGTTGGTCTTGGTCTAGTCTATATTTTACTTCTTCATTCTGTAGCCAGAGCCTGTGTGTGTCCAAAGGCAAAGTCTGAGGATGCATGGAGCTGGGACTGGACTATAAGTTCTGAAGATCCACTGTAGAAAACCGGGAAACTGTGTTAGTTGACCAAAATGAATATTCACCTTCCTGACAAATCCCCATATTCCACACTTGACAGGCAGATGTCAAGGCTCTATTTCAGAGCAGAGAAAGCCAGGACATACAAGGCCACTTGGTGATTCACTGGAAAAACCAGGCAAAATCACCAGTTCACAATCATGAGACCCAGGAGGGCCTACACAGCTTTTAAGCCAATGACAGAACAATCTTTCTTATTTTCTTTACCCTACCCCACCCAGTTCTGATACCTTTTACCACCCTGAAGCCAACATATTTAGCCCCCTAGAGAGAAAGGGACCTTGGCTAGAACAAAGTTCATAACCACCACGCCCACCTCCCCCGACTTGAGTAGTCTTGTTATCTCTCCTCAGAATGTGATTTAGTAACACATGACCATAAGATACGATAACCTGAACTCTCTATTACTTTGTGGAGGACTCCTAGGCAAAAACGCTTGTTGGAATAGCCCTGCTGAAGAGAGCTATGTGGTGTTTCTTAGAAGAAGATGGAAAATAACCCAGATCTAGTAGTTGTTTTGGATGGCTAAAGTGAATGTAAAAATACTCAAAGATCTGCTCACACATTAAGAAAACCCCTTAGAGACCTGACAACCAGCCAGGGTGTACTTCTTAGCAGTTATCACCTACTTTTTTGTTTTCTGCTTTGTCAGCTCTCTAATCCTGCGAGTTTCATTATTAGGATTTCCTGCTACACTTTTAGTTTTCAGTTACAGATTGACTGGAGGCTGCCAGTATGTCTAGCCTGCTGATGTTTGCTGATAGATTACCCTTGTACAGATATTATGAGGGTTCAACTTTAAACAGTAACGAAGAGTGGTAATTTAAATAAATTCCACTGCCTCATGAGTGGCAGTGTTCCGACAGCAATGAAAAACCTAAAAAGACAGACACATTTTATTTTTATTTTTATTATTATTATGGCTGGCTTAGCCTGCCCTGAGGGTGAGGCTGGTGCAGCATGTGGTACCGGGGATTGAACCATGGTCCCTGCGGTTGCCTAAGCTTGCCTAAGCAGGCACTTGAGATCGCTGAGTCATCTTGCCGGCCCTGAGATAGTCTCATTTTAAGCAAACCTTTTTGCTAAAAAATTAATAAGTTAAACAAGGCCTAAACAAAAAAAGAAACCGAAAACACAACCCCAAAGAACATCCATCCCGTGGAGCGTTTAGGAAGCCGAGGCAGTGGGACTTTGACCGGGTCAGTGATTGCTGACATTGGTCCATGAATTCCTTTTCCCTTTCTCAATATTGAATGAAACTCTCTTGTAAAGGTCTCCTAATGTATTGTATAAATTTGGAACTGGGACAAATTCAAAGCAGGGTGAAAGGAAGTCACCAAAACAATGGCGCTGAAATTCTCCCAGGATTTTTTCAATTGTGAGAATTTAGTGCACCTGAGCTGCTAGACTCACTGTAGTGGCAGCATGCCTAATTGGTGTGTTTTTTAATCTATAGCTCAGGAGATGGCTGAATGAAGATCGATAGGGATTCTTTTTTCTACTCTTTTGAAGTGCTGTATATACAGTTTTCTGGGGAATAAAAACACTTGGTGTAAGCAAGCCATGCTCACAAATGCAAATAAAAACACGGATTCCAGTCTTCAATACAATCCTTTACTCTGCACCGCTTACTGTGCTCCACAAATTCCCTTCATTAGTTCACCTGGTCTTCATAGCAATCTCCTGGCGGGGAGAAGAAATCTCCTATTCCTGTTGTACAGAAGAAGAAACAGGAATATTAGGTCACCTGTCCAAAGTCAAGGGTCTAGTGAGCAGCAGAGATAGGAATTGAACAGCAGAAGTCTTGCCCTATTGTCATATCCTTCACCACTGGTAACACTGACACCTAAGAAAAGTCAGTTGCTTACAGTGGAGGGTGTTGGGCCCTGAAGATCTAGTGGCAATGGGTCTTTGGGTCAAAGAAGTCCAGCATGTTTTGTCTCAGAAATGAACCCTCAAGTCATTATGCTGCTGGATAATGAGGCAGGCCAGGCCAGGCGAGACAGGGCCAGCTGCTATTCCCGATTCTATTGAATTTTATTCCAATCAGGCTGTTTCTGAAAATTACTGAACTAGCTTGCACACAAATGTCGATTTTTCTTCTAGGCTGCCACAGAGCTCCACTCATCGCTGCTAAATTGAGATCTTTGTGTACACCTCAGGTACCCACACTGAACTTTCTAGGTCCACCCAAGGTGGACAAGCTTTTCACCCTAAGTGGTGTCATACAGATGTGCAGACTCTAAAGCTCAGGGTGAGTTTTTACTTCCCTCTTTCTTGAGCTATCTTCTGCCCCCATCTGCCCTCCCCAGCAAAGGAGTAATTAATCATTGTCTTCTTTTGCTCCAACTACTTCAACTATTCCTATTATAATGAATCAATCTTGAAAACCAGATTTTAGATTAATTTTTAAAAGTTTTTACCAGTTATACAACTTTTGGGTCTCTCTCTGCCCTAATATGGCCATCAGGGTAGAGTTGAGATAGAAACTTTTGTTGGTAGTTCGTATGTGTATGTGTGTGTGTGTGTGTGTGTGTGTGTGTGTGTGTGTGTGTTTGTGCATGCATGTGCGCTCTTTCATGCCAGGCACTGTCTCAAGTTGAAGGTACACCCCAGAATGTCAAAACGATTACATGACTTCCCTACCTAGAGCAAACCAATGAAGTAAGGTAGTAGTCAATGGTTCTCTATTTCCTAACAAAATAACTTCAAAATAGTGATTTGGGGATGGGACTGTAGCTCAGTAGCACATTGCCTGATTGGCAAGCCATGGCCTTGAGTTCTAGTTTCGGTACCAAAAGAAAAGAAAAACTGTGATTTGGAATTCAAGATCCTCCACAAGCTGGCCCCACTTTTTTTTTCCTGTCTTACTTCATCAGCAAATGCCTTGCCTTGTACCCCATATAGACTTTTTGTTGTCTTCCCCAGCACAAAATGGCTCCCCTCATATCCCTACCTGGCTCTTGCTGCTCCTTCTGCTTCAGGTATCCTATCTTTACTCTCCCAGGATTTCAACTTTCAGCGACCACCACAGAGTTCATTGTTTCTGCCAGTGGGCCAGATCACGGGACATCCCTGTCCTTTCTCATGTCCCAGCTCTGGTCAAATCCTGCCCTGCCATAAGGCGGGAGGAATTTAATGAGGTCATAGTCCCAGGGCTTTCTTGGACTTTTTTAGCGAGTTCTTTTGCAATGATTTGGTCTCTTTATCCTCTTTATACCTTCTGTTTGGTCACAGTCTTGGCTGTGAGCCTGCGTATGTTTTTGTTTTCTGAGACCCTCTTGGTGACTCCCTACATCATACATTTTACTTAGTGTACTCGATGCAACACAGCCTCTAAGTTCCACTCCTGTGACTGGGACGACAAGATCCCAAAAGATTTTTCAGGTTTGACTTGCTTTGGAAGCTGGATTGTTATGGTTCACTCATTTGACAATTAAGCTCTTCGTTTTGCCGTGTAACCCTGAATAAAAATGTGTATTCCCTGCTGCATGGGCTGGAGTAAATGGTTGAAGAAGGAGGGTGATTTCAGTGAGAGAGAAGAACAAGGAAAACCCATAGGAGATTCCAGGCGAATGATAGTGCTGTCATCTATTTTCATAGGTGTTTGACTTTGTGCATAGCTCTTGCAGTTCTTTATGTTTAAATGACATTGCTGGATGTGATGATTTCTAAAATACTTTTTAGCTAAAAAGTTTGATTGTGATTTGAAGAACATCCTGAAAAATTTCAGCAAGGGGAACAATACGACTTTTTGGCTACTTTTTACCAGTGAGGGAAGTCTTGCAGGCATTGAAGACTATTCTATGGCATCAGTAATAATGTATAATATGTTGTTTTCAATAATAAAGCAATTGTGCATTTATAAGTAGTAATAATTTAGGCATCTTAAGTGACTAGACAGTGGTAATGTTTTCAAGTATGTACCCACAATAGCAAGTGTTTCAAGCATGGAGAGAAACAGACATTTGCATATGCGCATCAGTGCAGCCTCTGTGGACAGCAATAGACAATGAGCCAGGAAAGTGAAACGTGTACACGTTCGAGGATCCAGCATTGCCACCCCTAGAGAAATTCTAGCACATATGCACAGAGGCTTCTTTGAGAATATTTGTGGAATTTTTGTTTCTCATAAAAAAAAAAATCTGAGTCAACCCATGTGTCTATGAACAGAAGGAATAAATTAATTGTGGTACATTCATCTATATCATTAAAACTACAGCTGCACCTCTGCATTTCCACATGGAAACATCTCAAAAATATAATGTTCAGTGAAATAGCAAATGTATAATACAGTGTGATACCTTTCAAATAAAACAAAAAACATGTAATAGTTAGGGATCTGAACTATAAAAGTTAAGAACACGTATGGCAAAGAGCAAATTGAAAATAGTGGTTACCTCGACCAGGAGCAGAGGAAGGAAATGGAATCAGGAATGAGATGAGTAGGGGGCTTTAACTGAGCATGAACTATCTTTCTGTGTCTTGAAAAAATTTTATTGAAGGAAATAGGGAGCAATATTAAGATTTGAAAAAACCTGAGTGTATAAATCAATGCTTATTACTGGTCTTCTCTCTTTATATGTTTGTAATAATTACAAGGACTTGCTGGACTTGGGTTTTGAGACTATGGAGCAGTAATGAGGGCCAGTGAGACAGCTCAGTGGACTGAGTGCCTGCTTAGGCAAGTGTAGGAACTGGGGCCTGATCCCCAGAGTGTGGCTGAGCCAGTGATGGAATCTGGACATGGTGGTACATGCCTGTAATCCCAGCTGCTGGGGAGGCTGAAAACAGGAGGATTACTATGAGTCTGAACTGAGTGATGAGACCTTGTCTCACTACAAAACAACAACTACAACAACAACAAAAAATTAAAGTAGCAGTAATGAATGTAAAAACAATGATGAGTAATGATGAAAATAAGGCGTTTCTTAAATAAGAATTAAATAAGCGTTTCTTATCCTGACATCCTGGAAGTACAACGCTTTGTTTTCAGACAGATTTTATCTTCCAGAGAGCCCATTGAGGAACTTAATTGTGTATTGTCTCTTGCTTTCATTTAAACTTTCCCCATATTTATCTTCCTAAGCAAACTAAACGGTGACGCTGACCATCTAGATTTTAGGCTGGAATTTTTCCAGCATTATGTTTTCATACTCAGTATATACTTTTTTGAGATGATAAATAAATAATCATAACTTTCATGCATCAATTCCCAGTGTGTACTTGTTTTGAGTATAGTGGAAATATTGACCTACTAGACAATCTGATTTTCTGCACAGTAGGACGTGGTGGCTGTTCTTTGCTTGATTTCAGCTAACTCCGTTTGTAGAGCATTACAAAAAATAAACAATTAAATCTGACTGTATCCCCACATTTATAGAAACCCAGGCTTATACACTGGACAAGGCAGCTGCCCCACCCCACAGTGTAATGTCCCTGTGCCTCCAACCACGCTGCCTGCCTCGCCCTTCAGCCAGGAAACACGCCTTACCCCGTTTCTGTTTTATTTTGATTGACACTTGAATGTTTCAAAGACCCAAATCAGATTTTTAATATTCAGACCTGAATACTTATTGAATTCTCAGTGATGACAGGAAAAATTAAAGAATACAGGCAAATTTTTCAGCAATGTGGATGAAAGCAATCTTTATTTTTCTCTAATACTGAGTCTAGCTTTGAGGTTCTTTATTTCCACCAGATATAAAGCCAAGCCTTTGTAGTGTGTTTTGGTATTTTTTTTTTTTTTTTGATGTGAGCTGGCATCCCTCATGAAAAGATAAAGGCATCAATTAACTATACTACCAAACCTCAAGGATAAAAGCCATTGTTGTGAACAGGAGTTAGGCACGCACATGGTATCAAGTAAGGACCTGGAAACAGACTGCTGCCAAGGGAAACAGATGTCTGTCTCCTTTAAGGAGACCAGATTATGTGTGTTCTTACGATTGCTAATTTCTCAATTGATTTAACAATGATGGCACTGATAAACTAATTTAAGTTGGTTCAAATCATTGCCGTTATCGTTGTCATCATAAAATTTTAAAACGTTTGGCTCACCTAGCTAGTTACAAGCACCAATAAAACAATAGCAAAAGAGCCATCCTGAAGGAGAAAAAGACCCATTGAATCCAGAAATGATAAAGGGACACAGGGTCAGACAGACTCCACTCCTGCCCTCTGCTGCAAAGGCAAAAGACCAGATGTGGGGTGGAGAGGAATTCCCCCACATAACAATGAGTAATAACGACCAGCTCACAATCATAGGATGCATGAGACAATGAGGAATTGTATATTATAAGCCTATAGAACACAGTCAAAATGGTCACTTTCTTCCTAGTGGCATCCACTAGCAAGATTGGAAGTGAAGGAAAATTCCACTTGAGGTTTTTGTATGCTGTTTTTCCTGTTTTCCTGACATGGTTATAAATAAGAAAATGTGCAGATGTTCAGATTCCCTCTCTATCACATGACCATGTTTCATCCTTTTATTAGGTTGCTCTTATTGTTCCTTTTATGTTGTTGTGGTGTTGTTTTTAAACTTCCCTGCACATGCTGTCCTGAGAACCTTTTCTTTCTCTCTCTCTCAATTGCATTTGTCATTTCGCAGGATTATTGGGAGATGAGGGAAAGGAGAGGTAGGCATACATCACAAACCAGAGTTAAAGAGGGTGGAATGAAGTAAAGAATGCCCGTTTAAAGGGAAAATGAAATATGTTTTGGTAAATCCCAGATTGGTCTGTCTCTTTAGAGGCTATTTCAGTCTTTGTTTGTATGTACTCTAAGGGAATTATCCTGAAATATGTTGGCCTGGAAGTTAAATAACTTCTGCATGATCTGACCAATCATGAGAACACAGAAAAAGTTTTGAACTCAGTCAAGAAGTTCAGGTACATTTTGTGGAATTAGGTAGCTCAGTTTAATAAGTAACTCCTGATATCAAGACTACAAGATTACATCGAAACTTCGGCTTCCTTCAGGGCTGAGCTCCCTGCCACCCTATCCCAAGGACTGAAGCAGTAGGCTTCAGTTGGCTGAGGGGTAGATTTCAAAGCCATGTCAGTTGTAGTGGGCTTCCCCCCTTTATTGATTGATTGATTGATTAGTTCTTCTGCCAAAGCCTTATTAACCTGCACATTTAACTCCAAACTCTTCTCACATTTCAACTGGATCATTTCACTCCTGAAATCTTGAGAGATTCACAGTCCTTCCAAAGATCAGGAAAAAATGATGTTCAACCCCTGGCCTTCACTGCACTGTGCAAGGCTGTGTCTCCCAGATATCAAACACCTAGATGTTTCCAGATTCTGGTCATTGGTCTGATGAAAACATCAGCATGTTTGGCATCAAGCAGACAGAACATCTGGATGGCTGCTTGAGTTTTTCACTTTTTAACTGAATGTTTGGTGTCATGTAGACACAAGGCGAGGCTCTGATTTCATCCTATAACAGCCCCCAGGCTGCCAGGCTGGCTCCAGATTCCCTTTATTGCAACTGACATTTTTATAAGAAGACTTTGCATTCAGTGTGATGCCTGTTGAGCTTTTGCTCAGAAACAGATTTGGTACTTTGAGGGGGGAGAAAAGAAAGAAAAAAATAGCCTAAACTTCCCTACTATGGCCATATGCCTGAGCAAGGGTTTGAAGAAGCTGGAGAGTTTCAAAATCACTGTTATCATCCTGAGCAAAATCATCACACCCCTTTAGTAAGAGGAGCTGCTGGAGGGAGAAGAGGCCTCCAGATCCATCCCCACAACCTTCAATTTGGCTCCCTCCCCAGTGAGAGAATATTGTTTCCAGGCTAGAAAAGTGGTGCTTCCTATACAGATGGCTATAGCTTAATGACAAATGGTCAAACATTCCATGAGCTACACTGGTGACTAACCAAAACAACAGAGATGGTTTAAAAAACACCACTCACTCCAGAATCTTTGAGCAAGTAAGATTAAGTGAATAAGACGCTGAGCTTTGACTAGTTTGAAAGACAGTTTCACAATCAAAATATAGGCTCAGCACTCCCCCAGCTTGGAACAATTGTGCTAATGATGAAAGTAAATTATCAACAGCTACTTATTGACCACCTCCCGTGTGCCTAGCTGTCATGAACTGTCTGACTTCACACCCCTGCTCATTCCTGCTCTTGCCAAGTGTACTTATTAGCTGCTCCGATGAGCTCATATCTGCCCACTCATCGTGAACAGCTTTGCACTAAGACACAGAAGGATCCTTGGCCTTACAAAGGTGTTGGAACAGGCTCAAGCTTCCCTCTTTCCTATTATCCTTTTGTGCCTGGCATGCAAGAGCCCTTGCCTGAGTCTTGCTTCTTGACACTTCAACCTTCGGCTCATTATTTTAATCTGCACTTGAGCCCCTCGTCATTGACTTGTTAGTTCACAGCCTAGATTCTTTATCTCGGGGCTCCAATCTACCCAATTCTAGATGATGCTGATTAGCTCCTGGAATTATAGGATTTGCTTCTTCCTGCCTTCCATAACAGCAACCTCTTGCTGAATACAGGTTGTAGCGTTGAGTTGACTTTTTAAATATACTGTCTTACTTAATTCTCATATGAGGTTGGTTTTATACATTGCTATTTTGCAGAATAGAAGCTCAGATTTGGTACAATTTAGTAGCTTGCCCAAGCACACAAAGTAGAAGACAACAGAGGCAGAACCAGAATTCAAACCAAGGATTGACTTGAAACCTTAGATAGTGTTATGGTTTAGATAGAGAAGGTCCCACCAAGACTCGTGCACTTACAGACAGTGCTTGTGAAAGATGATCGAATCATGGGGCACTCTACCCCTCAGTGGACTCATGCGTGAGTGAGTTCAGCAGCTGAGTGTGGAGGAGGAGTCTGGCTACACCAAGAAGGTCACTGAGGGCATGATCTGGAAGGGTGGCCCTCCTTCCCTGGCCCGGTCTTTCTTCTCTTTGCTTTCTGACCACCATAATCCAAGCAGCTTTGCTCCGTGCCACTGCTCTGCTGCATACTTCTGCCTAGGAGCCAGCCAGCCATGGACTATTACCATAAGCCACAATAAATCTGTTCTTTTCTTAAGCTGCCAGTGTTGTGTACTGCCTCAGTGAAGAGAAAATGACTGAGACATTAGCCTCTGACAGCAGTGTCTCCATTTTCCTCCTAGAGATGCCTGCTGATTTGCTTGTCTGACCCATCCAACATCTCTATCTTTAGCATCTTCTGTTTTCTTTACTTGATTAATTCTGCATGACCCTATGCCTGACATTCATTTTTCATTTATCAGGTAACATATCCTGGGTGCCCACTGTATGGGAAGTACTATGTTTTATGCTCAGAATAAAAGAATGCACAAGATAAGACCCAGGCTCTACCCTCATGACCAGTGAGAGAAACAGTGAGAGAGACAGATAAGTAGAGGTAATTTCAATACTGTAAGTGAGAGAGACAGATAAGGAAAGGTGATTCTAATGTTGTAAGTCCAGTGATACAAGGAGCTATCTATAGCACTTGTGGTTAAGTTCTCTGCCCTTAGACCTTCTGGTCTCATCTATTGGCAGCAGGGTGGGCAAGGGGGTATTGGGGATTAAACCCAAGACTTCACACTGAACTACATCCCCAGACTTTCATAATTTTTTTCTTTGTGAGACAGGAGCTTTCCAAGTTGCTAAGTTCTCCAGACCACTTTTAATCTTGTGATCTTGCTTTAGTCTCCCAGAATGCTAGAGTTCAAGTGTTCACTGCCATACCTGGCCTGCTGGTCTTACATGTTTCTCAGCATTCTCCATTGTTGACATGAGTCCTCTACCAGCGGGTTCATTCTCACCCTAAACTGAGGCAGGTGGAAAGGTGGAAGGTCAGTAGCTTTATCTTATCATCCAGGGAGAATTTAGAATTGAGTTCTGTTCCCCAGATCTGAAACAAAGTTGTAACTGCATGCTGTGTTCCTTCTCTTTTGCATCCTAGGATATAAGGACTCTAGAGTTCTTGTCTGAATTTTCACCAGGGATGTGTAGAACACATGAGGGTTCAATGACTATGGTAAGGTTTCATCCTACATTACTTTCCTCAGTATCTTCTGTACTCCAGATCGGCACCACAGTATCTCTTCAGCCAACCTTGCCAGTTGCCTGTGGTCTGTATTTGGAATTCATAGACCACACCAATTTGAAGACGCAATGCTGTTCAGAATCTCTGTAATATTTCAACCCTGGATGACACCATTTGATACCACAAGTTACCAGACTATTTTGCTGTGTGTAAATTTATATTAGAGAATGGACCATCAAGAGGCTTCACTCAGGGTCATTTGTACCCTGGTGAATTTGCTCTTGACTTTGCTCAACACTGATGATTTTCTTGGTAACACTGAATTACTGAGAAAGTTACTGTCTCTCTCAGCACAGTGATCATATGTGGAAGTAAATACCCAATAATTTTTGCTGAAGGAATTATAAAACTTGTGATATTAAAATAAGAATCAGTGTCAATATCCAAGT
>PVKN010010294.1:0-13860 GCA_004027915.1 Capromys pilorides
GAGGAGGAGGAGGAGGAAAAAGAAAGGCTGAACATGGGCCAGTACACTATAAGTGAGACTGGCTGAGAATTCTGACCATCTGCCAAGACCAAGTTCCCTGCTGCTGAGGCCAACACAGTGCTGTCAGTCACAGTCCACCCCTTGGCTTCAAAGCTGTTTGTCCTCACAGAGGCACAGCCAGTTTGCTGAGCTCCAGCCAGGTCCCTCCCTGCCTCACACTTCTTCTCAAAAACTCCTCTTGGGCCTGGCCATTCCTGTTCCTTAGAAGGGACTGGCTTGTAATAATCCAGGCTATAACAACCCTCTGCCTCAGTTTCCCCAATGATATGTGACAGGCATACCCAGCCAACATGCTACTTAGCTGATACAGGAGAGACCTGGCCAACAGATGCCTGGTACCCTGGACACTAATTAGACTCTGACATGGGTACCTTGTGTTAGTCAGCTTTGCCTGTCCATGTAAATACCTGAGCTAAGTAACTTACAAAGAGAGCGGGTGTATCTGGCTCACAGGTAGTGAGGTTCCAGACTGTGATGGGCTGGTTCCATTGCCCTGGCTGCAGTGAGGCAGCTCATCATGGTAGCCGTGCTTAGAGGATCAAAACCACTCACCTCAAGACTGGAAAGTAAAAGAAAAGAAAAAGGAAAGGGCTAGGTCTTGTTATCCCGTTTGGGGACACCAGTGCCCCAAAAGCCTCTCACTAGGCCCCATTTTTTTAAGTTTTCAACACCTCCAAGTAACTCTAGAACACTGCTTTCTAGGGTCCCTGGGGATACTCGAGCATTTAACACATGGGGCTACGGGGGACACTTATCCCAGCCATAGTCACTTCACTTTGGGGAGCAGAAGAAGGCAGGCAGGAGCAGCCATGCCTGCTGACAGAAATTCAACCCCTGAGAGAACAAAGACCAGGAGGTGTGTGTGGTGATTTCCCACCTGTGACCTTGCCACCTGACCTCAGAAGTGGAAAAGGCAGCCAACCCACTGGGGCACATTCCAGGCCCATCTGTTCCAGCAAGGGGCAGAAGAGTTGAGGTAGTGACCAAGGAGTGATCCCTGGGTCAGACGTTGGGCCCAGGCAACAGGGCTCAAAGTCCCATCCACAGAGGCCGGGGATATAGCACAGTAGCACAGCACCTGCCTGGCCAGTATTAGGTCATGTGTTTGATTCCCAGTAACAGCAACAAAAAAAGCAATATCATGCACTTGACAAGTCTCTTGGCTCAGGTTCCCTAGAAGCAGTGTTTGAGATGCGGGTTCCTTTTACAAAAGAATAATTGAGGGATGCTTTCAGGAGACCCCTGGGAGGAAGGTGGAAGCTTATTGGCATAGAGAGTTATAAACCCAAAGGCCAGCTGGACTCCCCTCACCCCACCTAGGAGCTCTGGAGCGAAAAAGAGTGCAACACAGAATTGTGCCACTGGGGTGGGAGGGCCTGGCCTTTCTATACTCTCATCCATCTGTTGTCACATCAGCAGCGGCTGCCTCTTGGGGCATGTACCGTCTTCACGACTGTGGAGCGGAGGACTGACAGGATCTGATTCCATTTTTTTAAAAAAACATCATTCTAGCTGCTTGGATGGAAGAAGACTGGGGAGGGTTTGAGGTGATGGGGCCCACACAGCGGGAAAGTACATGGAGCCAGTGAGATCTGTGCCCTCTGGGACTCTCCTGTAGCCACGTCAGCCTTGTGATGGCTCTGCAAATTTAACAGCCCCCTTAGGGCCTTTGCATTTCCTGTTCCCTCAGCCTGGAATCCTCTTCCCTCAGACTCCCATGATTCAGTGCCTTACCCAAACACCACATTCTTACCCGGTCTTTCCTGGCCACCTTCAAAACATGTACCATGCCATGCTCCTGGGGTGCTGAGCTGTCCACTGAGTCTGGGCATGGTGGCACACACCTGTAATCCCGGTGCTGGGGAGGTTGAAAACAGAAGGATCACTACAAGTCAGACCCTATACCAAATACATTTAAAAATTAAGGGAAGAAATGAAATGCTCAGGCCTCCATCTTTAAGGGACCCCCACTCCACGGCCAGGCTGGTGTGTGGAGAAAGTGAGGGCCACAGAGCAGGAGGGGCCAGAGGACAGACAGGCCCTGCAGGTAGGCAGGATGGTGACTTGGGCCAAGCCATAACTAGGAGGTGGAGTAAATTGGAGGGACTCGGGGGCTGTCAGGAGTTGGAGTGCATGAACGGCAGGGTGTTGAACAAGGAGAAGAATCCATAAATGGATTGGGCATCCACTGTGAGCCAAGAGTTTAAGAGCAGGATAAGCAGAAAACCAACCTCTATCTCCAGTGATTCTGCAAGCGGAGGGGTGGATAATTGGGCTGGGTCAAGAGGGCGGTGGTACCAGGAAGGCTTCCAGGAGCGGGTGTCCTGGGAGCTGGTGCTACCAGCCATAGAGGAGGGGCACCCAGAACTACTATGTGTAGAAGGCCAAAGGCCAGACCGGGAATCTGTCATGGCTAGGGACAGCCCAAGGTCACTGTGACCACATGGTTGTGGAGCACAAAACAAACACAAAACTACAGAGAGATACTGGTGCCATGGAGAAAAGCAGGGGCTATCAGAGCCTAGATGGAGAGGCAAGAGCTAGAGGACAGGCATCCCATGAGGCCTCCTTTCCAAGGACAGTTTTGGGTTTTTTTGTGCCAGGATTTGAACACAAGACCTTACACTTCTTCTCAGGCAGGCACTTATGCTGCTGAGTTATTTCCCCAGCCCTTCAAGGACAGCTCTTAAGATGAGTTTTCCTCACTGGAATCTGCTGCAGGGATTGTGGGGCGGGGCTACAAGGGAGACCTCACAGTGGCCAAGAAGGATGCTTCTCAGCTAGAAAGACAGGCTTTGGCCCTCAGGCCTACCCCCCCCCCCCCCCCCCCCACACACACACATGTACACATACATGCCCCTTGAGACTTTCCCATTGTCTTCATCAAAGTTATGTTGCCATAACAAAATAACTGAAGCCAGGTACTTTATAAAGAAAAGAGACTTATTTGGTTCATGGTTCTGGCAGCTGAAAAGCACCTGATGAGAGCCTCTGGTATGTCACATGTGGAAGAGAAATAGGAAGAGAACTGGCTATGTGCAAAGGGACCAAATGTAGGTGGTGACCTTGCTTTAGCACAGCCAACTCCCGTGAGAACTGTTGCAGTCACGTGAGACCCATCCCAGTCCCACCAGACAGCATCAACCCATTCATGTGGGTGGAGCCCCCTGCCTAGTTGCCTACCACTAGAGACCTATCTTAATGTTTCCACCCACACTGGGACATGCCTGTCGCACATCAACCTTTGGGGGACAAACTGTATTCAAACCATGGTGTCTGAACAGAAGCAGGCAAAGGCATGTTCTGTTAGCTGAGAAGAGACAGGAAGACCAGGCAGGAAAGGCAGCTGAGTGACCCCATAGCCAGAACTCCAAAGGGACTGGGGCAGGCAGAAGCCAGAAATGGCTGAGAAGGCATTTTTTTTTCCTTTGTATTTTTTTAGTATAGGGTCTACAGGGTCTCACTACGTAGTTCAGACTTATAATGATCTGCCTGTGCTCAGCCGCCCAAGAGCTGGGATAACAGGGGCGCACTCCACCACTGATGCCTCACAGCAGGGCAGGTTCCCTGGGCAGCACCCATTCTCAGGAGGCTTGTAGCAGTTCCCCGTCCCACACTCATGGCACACAATGGGGGAAAGGCCCAGGATCCTTCGTCCCCAGAGGTCCCTGCAGGAGGCTGTGTACACTGCAAGGATGTTGAGAGCCACCAATGGGGGAGCAGGGAGGGGGTTGGGAGGATGGAGCCCTCTGGGCTGAGGCAGTGTAAGCCTCAGATCTGTCACCTTTGAGGAAAACAGGAGATGGCTTTTGGGAGATGTTGGCCAAGGCACAGATGTCACCATTTTCTAGGCAATGCGGCCACAGAGGGCAGAGAGCCAATAAGACAGATGCCTTCAGCACCCCATGCACCCCAGACTTTCCATGCACACAGGCCCACTTCTGCCTGAGCACCTGCCTGCATCACTGTCTCAGGGACTGTGTCTGTCCGTCTTCAACCACCCACATAGCAGTCACTGTGAGTGGAAAAGAATCAAGATTCAGAAGCAGCAGCACAAATATAACAGGCTTGGATGTGTAAATAAATACCACACCTCCCTCCCCACTGGTGGGGCAGCTCTGCCCTTCAGGTCCTACAAGCTGCAACCACCTAGAGCACCCCTATTGAGAGTGAACCCCAGATACTGCCATCAATAGCTAACTCAGTAACACACTATTGGCTCCCATTTGTCTTCATAGCTTTTTCTCACACAAGATGTCTCATTTACCTCCCAAATGAATGAGCTGCATTTGCGTCCTTCATCTAGAGACTCTTTCTTGGAAAGCCCAAAGTAAGACTTGAAGTCCAGCTCCTTGGTGTGTAAGGAATATCCAATTCCAGTTTGCACAGATCAGCTGAGCATAAATTAGAATGCCAATGTTCATAATAAGACCTAGGCTGTACTATAAAATGCCCTGTTGCCCACCAATCTAAATAAAAATGCAGCTGGCACCAGTGCCCTTTGGCCAGCTTCAGACTCACCACTAAAAATCACAGTCCACTGATTTGTCATCCTGGGCTAAAAATAAAAGAATCTCAGTCTGAGTCAGAAAGTTATTTTCAGAACTCAGTCTGACTTTGCAGCCATTGAGGGACACTGTCCTTAAGGACTAGCTTCTTGGAAACCTAGGTCCATTCTGGTGGTCCCCACATTCCAGGGACTAGCCCACCCCTCTCCCACGGAAAATAGGCTCCTGGACACATCCTAACTAATGCTCCAGCAACCCCAAACCCACCATGTCTCAGCTCTTGGTTCTGGAAATTTCTTAGAGATAGAAACAACCTCTTTCAAGGGCTGTATTTCCCCACTTCGTTTCCCAACAATGAAGGAAAGGGGTAAATCAAAACCAATATATTTTTGCTGCCATTATCATATTTTTGTTGTAATGCTGGGGATGGAACCCAGGGCCTTGAGTATGCTAGACCTGCATTCCACCACTGAGCTATGCCACCAGCCCCAGTGATTACTTTTAAGATGCATGATGCCTGTGCAACTGGTCCTCCTTTCTAGAAACGTGGCTTCTTTCCTGTCCTTGGTGGGATGTCAGGTCAGAGGTTTTTAGAGACCAGAGTCCTCCTGGCACAGCTCTGATTCCATGCTTGAGACTCTGCTGCCTCAAAGCTGCCCCTGACCACACTGAGGTAATCTGTCCTGCATTCCAGCAGAGCGTGAGCACTTCATCTACCAAGCCTTAATTCTAGGCCCTGTCTCTTACCTCCTTAAAAATATACATGGCCCCCACTTACTCACAATAAGAGCTTAGTATTTAAGGCCTTCATCATCTTTCCCTAGTACACTTTTCTGAGTCTACCCTGCATCATCCTCTTGCCCACCTGTCTCTTCCTCCCTTCCTCTGCCCCTTTCCATCCCACTGATTCTTGTCTACAAGAATCTGGAAGCTGCCGCTGAGACTGGGCCCCTCCCAGTTCGTACCTACTGAGCCCAACTCCCAGCACCTGCATATCAGTGACACCTTGTTCGTGCTGCTGGCTAAGGACCAAGGGTTTACGTCTCCTCACATCTAAGAGCCCAGGTCAGTGCCTGGACTGGTACATACACCGTTCAGCATTTAATTCCAGGGTTCGTACTTCTTCTGTGCTAGAGTTAATCATGGCTTTCTTCTAAGTGATGTTTTTATAAGCATAAAACAAAATACAAAAAACTACAAGTGAAACTGATTTTACTGAAAAAGTTGTCAAAATATTTTCATGAGCAGTTTGTGACTTGGTGGGAAATGAACTTCCAAGGCAAAGCGTTAAGCCAGATGTAGTCCTGAGTTCTAGGGCAGTCATTTCTAAGCATAAGAGCGCATAGAGGACGTTTCAAAACATCTGCAATAACTGAATGGGAAAGGAAGCTATCTGCAGGAGCTACCCTACATGGCCTAACCCTACTCTGGTTTATTGTCTCCCCTGGTTCAACTTGAGGGAGAAGTGAGTAGATGTGGCGATGCGCATTTTTCCCCAGTGCAGGTTCATGGAGCTCCTGACTTATGAGGGAACCCCTAGAGGGGAATCCCTTGAGAGCACCTGGTGGAAGGCTTGAGCCTGGGCTCCTGGGGGTAGTAGGCTTCACCCCTCTGCGCTTAGGGATCCCCGCGAAAGCAGCTAACCTCGTGGGTTTCTGTTCCCGACAGGCTCCCTGTTCCCGCAGCTAAAGCCATCCGAGGGCGTGTTCAAGGTCATCTTCTGGCTGGGCTACTTCAACAGCTGCGTGAACCCGCTCATCTACCCGTGCTCCAGCCGCGAGTTCAAGCGCGCCTTCCTTCGTCTCCTGCGCTGCCAGTGTCACCGCCGCCGCCGCCGCCGCCCTCTCTGGCGCGTCTATGGCCACCACTGGCGGGCCTCGACCAGCGGCCCGCAGCCCGACTGCACCCCCAGCCCGGTCGCCGCACCCCCCGGAGCCCCGCTGGCCCTCACCGCTCCCCTGGCCCCGGGCATGCCAGAAGTGCGAGCCGCCGTCCCCAGCCGGCGAAAGCTGCCCAGCACTTTCCGCGAGTGGCGGCTGCTCGGGCCCTTCCGGAGACCCACGACGCAGCTGCGCGCCAAGGTCTCCAGCCTGTCCCACAAGATCCGTGCCGGGGGCGCGCAGCGCGCAGAGGTTGCGTGCGCCTTGCGTGCCGAGGTGGAGGCGGTGTCCCTCGGAGTTCCCCAGGAAGCGGCGGAGGGCGCCACCTGCCAGGACTATGAGGAAGCTGACTATACCAACCTCCGGGAGACCGATATTTAAGGACTCCTGAGCTAGGCTGAGGAGGGTGCGTGGGGCAGGGTTGGGGGGCGTTGTGGGGAGGAAGGAGAGCTTTGCTCATGAGACTTATGTGGGTCAGAGACTCGGAAACCGATAGGTGGTGGCTGTACTTTGGGGGTGGAGGCTTGAAGGCTCGGCAGTCCTGGGGTCCTCTGCTGGGCACAGGTGTCCGGATCTCTTTTTCCTAGAAAGAAGGGCTGCAAGATCTGTGAAGCCTTTCAGCCCGGTTCCTGTTTGAGAAACTGCTGGTCGGCCTGGCCTGGAGCCTGATCGACAGCTAGCCCTAAAATGGCCAGGCAGCCTACCCTTGCCCCTACCCCTGCCCCTCGGGAGGAAGAACACAGAGGCCTTCTCGCTGCCCGCGGGAAATAGTCAGTGGAGCCAGGGGGCCTCAGTGGTCACATTTCTCCTTACTGCCGCCCAGAGGAACCCAGTGCACCTGTCACCAACCACCTGCAAGTTTTGATGGCCTGTTAGATGGCTGACGTACAAGCCTGTTGTATTTATCCTGGGCCCACTGCCCCTACCCACACCCCCAGCTTCCTGCACACCCATCACCTGGCCCTGCCCCCTTGCTGCCCTCTGGGGCCTTACTGTTTACACTCTGTACATAGCTCATTGTGCCTGTGCCCATCACTTCTTGCTGGGATTCCGAGCTGCCAAATGGGGAGAGCCTTATGTGTCATTTTGAAACATATTTATTGGTAAGAGTACTTATATTTTGTCCAAACTGTGCAAACTATTCCTCTTTAGCTTATACTCTATAAAACCTTTTTTTTTTTTTTTCTTAAAAACTCTAGGCCAACAGGATAGACTGGATCTACATTCACCTTTGTAGTTTCAGTTTAACTATCTTTAACTGATGTCTACTGTCCCTCAGGACTTCTAGTAGAACCAAAGGACTTAGGAATCTTGTTGACTTTTAAATTTTGCATGATTAGTATTGGGAAACAGCAATTATAAGCACAAATTTTCGCTTTGCCAGTCTTCCCACATGCAGCTCTGATGCTCGAAGGGCCTCCCTGAGGAAGGTGGCCATCGGGTAAATGGGTCAATATTATTCCACATGAAAAAAAAATATACAAACCCAAGTAGACAAGTATACAAGGGTATTGTGAGAAGCCATACCTAGGAACCAGGTTTGTTAGTTTTGAGTAAAATATCATATTCCAGGAGATAGTAGGCAGGTCAGTTTTCAGCTAGATGACACCAACCACGGGTGACTATGGTCAGGGAGCCCTGGGGAGGATAGCTGGGTAAACAATACTCCAGGGTGTCTGGGTTTGTTCTGAAACTGGAAAAGCCTGCTGCTGGGGCCAACACAGACAAATATTGTGAGCCAAGTTTCAGGTCCTGTACCAGGGGGGAGTCTAAATGAAAGGTCATAGCAATTTCAAGCTCTTCACGCTAGTTTCAGGAGGTTAAAAGAGCAGGCAATAGCATGGCTTGGAAGGGAATATTTCACTCATGGGTCTATGACAGGATCTGTGCTTGGCCAGAGAAGTTTGTGGCAAGTTCTGGGACAATGCTGAACACTCCAAAGAGGTCCCCATTTTGGGGTACAATGGCTGCCGCAAAGCTAGGAGACAGCCTTGGCTATCTTTTCAGAGGTTGAGGCCATCAATCAAGCTGATGGTCATGGGCAGGACAGATGCTAGTGGCAAGTGATTTGACGTTGGCCTCTTGGGCAGGGGTAACTTAACCTGTTTCAGTATCAGTCTTGGGTTTGAGAAGAGTCCTTGGCTCTCTCTGGGTGGGCTTTCACATGCCACAATAGTGGAGTCCATAGGCAAAGGTTTCATTCAGAAGGTTTGGGGGGGCCTTCCTGCCCAGATAACCCAGTAAAGAAGAGGCAGGGGGATGACAGTTTGCTCAGCATTTGCTTCACATTCAAGTCTCAGCCATATCTCCAGACACAGGGACTCTGCACATAGCTGCCTTCCTCAGTGCCCAGCACGCCAGGCCCCAAGCCTACAGAAAGTGAGAGAGGAAAGGGGGCCCCAGAGGGCCATGAGGCAGCAAGAGCATCTGGGACCTTGTTCTGCTAACCAATAAAGCTCTGCTGCTGATCTTGCACTTAGAACTGGACAGAGTGGAGGGAAACTCAGCAGCCCTTCTGGAGGGAACAGGTGTTGGCAAGTGATTTCAAGAACTGGAAGATATAAATTCACTGCACCCTTTCCTGGCTCCCCAGCTGCCTTAGTCCCCCACTCTTATGGCTGATTAGAGGCTGACCTTAAGGTGTATGTAAAAAAATGGGGCCATTGTCTTCAGGGAGTAGAAATTCCTTTACATGATCTTCAAAGGACAGGGGCCTCTAGGAGCCTGTAAGCAGAAAAGTATGGTCCTCTGAGGTGTGACCAGGACAGAAGCAAGTTTCCAAGGACAGTGGCATCTGTCCAAGTCACTCCACTATCCTTAGAAAGCCTCACTCCTGCCCTGCCCAGCAGTCTGCTGGGCTCCTTCCACCCACCTTTCCTTGCTTCCCACAGTCTTCTACTTTTACAAGTCACCTGGGACTGTCCATTTCCCTGGTCTCCTCCCCTACATCTCTGCTGCAATTCACATTGGTGGCCTGGGGCCAAGCTACTGGCTGCAATCCAAGCTGGCGGCCACCCTTGGCCTCCTGGGGTGGGCAGGGGCCACTCCCTGTCTCTGGGCCATGCCCCTGGATTCTTTCCTGATCACTTGACCACACTCTCTCTGTCTCCTACAAAGGCTCCTCTCCCTGACCTCTCATGTTCCCTGGAGTTTTATTCCCCTTTTTTCAACCTTCAACATGGACTCATCTACAACCACTTCAGCATAAATGGCCCCCAAGAGACTGTAACTCTGTGTGTGAGCCCCTAGTTGACTCCCATCACCCCAAATACAAGCCCTGAGCAACTGGCCTCCTACAAAGCACCTGACCCTGTCCTGCACTCTCCATTGTCCACCTACAAGAGCCTTATCATCCTTCCAAGACCTTCTTTCCAGATCCCCTGCTCTAAGCTCAGCCATGAGCCTGCTGGCAGTGGTCCTGGTTACTTCATCCAGCTCATCCTAGAGTACAGCCCATGCATGTCCCCAGAGAGCCACTGTGCCATGCACTTCTGCAGGAACACTCACTCTACATGCCCTCCTCATCCACCCAGCCCTCTCATCCAGAGCCTCACCCCCGCTATAGGTGAGGGCACTGCCCCATCACAAGTCAGTCCCTCTGTCCCTCTGTCCCTCCTGTTCTGGGTGATGACAGTTTTTGGAAGAGATTTGGGACTTCCATCACCCGCCCCTCAGTGACCTGCTCTGACTCCTCAGAGTCCTCTTAACCCTGATTCTATTCTAGTCCTGTTACACCCCCAGGGACTACATGTTCAGCATCTACTTGGAAAGTAATTTTTTGTGTGTGTGGCTCCAGCAGAGCACAAAACCAGATGCCTGAAAAGGCTAAACTGGTCCCCTAGTCTCTGCCTTGCCTAGGACAGCTCCCTGCAGCCAGGTGGACCCAGGTGACCCTGAAGGGAGAGGCCTTTGCGAAGGGGTACTTGGCACTGTTCTCAGGTAGCCCAGGATTCCCTTCCCCCACCCTGCCCCTTATGGGGTGTAGAGACGCAAAAGAAGTGCTGAATGGTCCCCCACTTAGGGAGAGTACATTCAGAAATTGCTCTGGTATAAGGGAACTAAAGGAAGAGCAGAAGATGCATTTGGAATTGAGAAGAAACAGAAAATGGAACTGCCACAGGCTGAGCTTTCAAAGCCAGGAGCCAGAGGTAAGGATGCACTGGAAGCACTGGCAGGCACCTCAGCTGTGATATTTATGTATATTTCTTTCAGGAGTCACCATTCACTAGATGGACTCCACCATATTGTTTGTGTCTACCTCTTTCTGTCCTGCCAGAAACCAAAGAAGGAATATCAGTTTCTTTTCCTGGGAGAGAAAATCAGATTGGTCCCATTCCTCATTTGAAACAAGCCACCAAAGTCATGGGTGACAAGCTAACCTAAGGATTGGCAATACTGGGGCAGATCTACTAGCAGGGCCAGGTAGGTAGGAAGGAGATAGATCATGTGGGACAAAGCACCCTTGGGAGACCAAGCATGAGAAGCAAGCTTCTCAGAAAGGAGGAGAATAGGGCAGTAATGATTGACACTTGTAGCATGCTAGACCACCTGAGAACATAGCCAGCAATAAGGGAGTTGATCAATAGCTGCCTCAAGCCCAGGGCATTCATTTTCTCACTCAACAATTTACAAGGTAAATGCATTGCTGGAATTGACAAGCTCTTTCTATCTGCTTCATTGTCTTTGTGATTTGGGCTTCTGTGCTCTGTTTCCCTGTGATCAATGACTCCATATTTCATTTTTTGCTCATGGCAGAGAAAAAAGAAGAGATTTAGCTGTGGAACTGTCTCCTTTCATCAAGCTACCACGAGCCTGCTCAGAACCACCCCACCCACTGCACACCTCCACTCAGGTTCTGATTGGCCAGAATCAAGTCAAAGCCCACCCTGCTGTGAAGGCTAAGGAAGTAGGTGTCACTTTTTATAGCAGGGATCAGAAAGTTCCACAGGCCCAATTCAGCCCACTGCCAGCTTTGTGTAGCCCCTGAAGAGTAGGAGGAAAATAAAAATAAAAATTTCATGACTTGTAAAGGTTATATGAAAGTTAACTGCATAATATCAATTGGACCCGTTGGCCCATAAGGTAAATTTTATTAAGTTGACCTTTACAGGAAGTCTGTCAAGATTTGTTTTAGGGAAATGAGGATCACTGATGATCTCCTTTTGGGTACAGTGCTATCTTGAACAAAACTCAGGACTCTGGCAAGAAGAAGCCACAGGGAATGATGTGTCGGTACCTTTCTGTGTCTGCTATGTGGGTCATCAATGCATTTCTTTTTTTTTTTTTGGTCTTTTTGAGACAGGATCTCACTATGCAGTTCAGGCTGGCCTTGTGCTCACTTTTGTAGCCCAGGCTAGTCTCAAACTTGCACTGATCCTCCTGCCTCACCCTCCCAAGTGCTGGGATTATAGGCGTGTGCCACCATGCCTGGCTACCAATGTATTTCAAGGCTGTACATAGTTCTTTAGTCTCACAACAGCATAAACTAACCCCTAAACACACACACACACACACACACACACCAGGACCCTGGCACAAAGGAGTTACTTTGGAAGCCTTCTGCCTCAAAGACCAAAAGTGCAGGATTTGAATAGAGACCTGTGAATATGACAGAGGGCCCCAGACAATGTCTGTAGAGTGAAGCCAAGAAGCTAATCCTCAGCACTGCAGCCCTAGAAAGCAGGCCTCACCACACACACATGAGATTTGTAAGCTGAAGGGGAAGATGCCAAGTTTCAATGGGAAATTCAACTGAATGATTACAAAAGCCAGTGTCCTTGTGCTAATAGATGAACTTGATGGAAAACCAAACTGTAGACTGAAAGCCACTTCAAGAGCTGAAAGGCAGAGCCGTATAATTAATAGAAGAACCTAGGGTTGGGGTTCTACCTCCTGCTACATCTTGCCTGCTTCCTTGATACCACCTCCTTTTCCCTCCTCCAGGCTAACTCAGGCTTCACCCGAAGCTCTTTCATCTTGCTCGGTGCTTTCAGATTCACATTGTCTCTAATCTCCCATCTCATGGCTCCATTTCAGAGTGGAACTCACACAAGACAATATTGAAAGCTATCATTTTCACACTTTCAGGGAGCATTTTTATCATCATCCTAATGGCCAAGCCTATAAGTACAAAAGGCCTGGCTCTCCAAAAGATTAAGTATTTGGCTCCTTCTGCCCCACTGCACAGATGGGGCCTAAGTACCTCCTGACATCCTGTAACCAGCCAGTATCCAACTGAGAACAAATAGTCAGGTGAGTTCCCTGAACAACACATGTATTTGGTAATACTCATTGAGCCACCTACTATTTAGACAAGAAAAAAATGGCTCCGCCTCCTCTGTAGAGTTCTCAGTCTGGAAAATACAGAAGTGATAGGCAGTAAACAATATAAACATACAGTAGGTTACATGGTGATAAGCCAAAAAATATGGGGAGATTGCACTTTTAGATCTAGTACCCCCAAGAAGTTCTCAGAGAGAAAAGGCCTGGGAGCAGTAAGACAGTGAGCTGTGACAGTTCCTGAGAGAAGCATTCCAGGCAATGGGGAATGCAGGTGCAAAAGTCCTTACTTAGAAGAGTAACTGGCATTTTCAAAGATTTCAAAGCGGCCAATGACTGTGGCAGTTGCAGTGACCCAGACAAGAGATGAGTAGCTTTGCCTGGGTGATGGAAGTAATGGTGATGGGAAGAGGTGGATTCTGGGAGATTCTGGAGATGAAGCTAGGGTGTCCGTGTGCCACACTCACACTCAGCAAACCTTTCCTGGGTTATAATCTAGACCTGCCTGACTTAGGACGAGCCCTTAAAACCTCAGGAAAGATTTTTCAAATCAAAGACAGTTACATCAATGTAAGCTGGCATCCTGTTCAGTAATTGGTAAGAACTTTCCCCTTAATATATCAAGAAAGACTTGAAACAAGGATAAAAATTCAAGACAGTGATGAAAAGTAAAGTTATCAGCCACCCATTTGCACACCGTGGGGACCCCAGAGTGAGGAAGCCAAATGGGGTCCCTTGACAGATTTTTGCCCTTGCTCAGTCCCCACCCATGATATCAAAGGCACCACTGGTGGGGGTCAGGGAAAGACTTGCCACCTCTGCACTGCATAGATTCCCACCCTGCCCCTAACTCCAAGAAGTCTTTCTCCAGTCACTACACCTCCGGCCACTGGTTGGCTGCCCATGAACTGCTTTATTAGCAGCTGAAAGGCACCATACCTTCTCCTCCTGGTCGCTTTCAATAGCTGGCTGTCCAGATTTATGGACCTGGGATCAAAAGGGACCTGATAACCCCAGGAAGACACTGGTTTTTCAGATGTTTCATTTGATAGCAGAGGAGTGGCCAGTGGCTGTAGATTATCAGAAGCAAGTTCTCCGTCACCAGCAAGAACTAAGCAATGTGGGGCCGGCGG
>PVKN010010295.1:0-22789 GCA_004027915.1 Capromys pilorides
TTTTTTATTTTTTTCCTGAAGCTATTATACTAAATTGTTTATTTTAGATATTTTTTCATGTGCTCTAATTTCAAAGATATTTACATAGAATTGTTCACAGTATTATCTCTTTATCTTTCCATGTCTGTCACCTCTCTGGTTATGTCCTTTCTTTCATACCTGATGTAAGCTACCTATGCTCTCTTTTATCACTGAGGTTAGGTTCACTGAAGGGTTATCAATTTCACTATTCTTTCAGGGAACAATCTAGAGCTTTGGTGGATTTTCATTATGTTCTGCTTATTATTTATTTTGTTCCACATTCTTTTTGTCTTTTGAGAAGAAATGGGCAATTTAATGCAGCTTATTTATCTTCTAACATTTGAGCATTTGTACTTTGTGTGTGCATGCATGTTTGTGTGTGGGTGCATGCACGTGTGTGTTTGGTACAGGATCTCCTGTGCTGCTTGGACTTGTAGTGGTCTTGCTATTTCCAGCCTCCCCAGCTCTGGGATTGCAGGCCTGTGCCACCACACCTAGTCTCAGTGGTCGGCTCAGTGCGCCTGGGCGCAGGGCCAGTGTGGCACGTGGTGCCGGGCATCAAACCCCAGTCCCTGCACTTGCCTAAGCAGCCACTTTGTCTGCTGAGCCATCTCAGCGGCGTTGGTGCAAACTGATTTTAGCAGGAGCCTTACACTACCTTTACTATCACGACTAGCAGTAACATTTGGGTGTCACCCTCCCTCATTGGTGCGTTCTTTGTACATTCTACCATTTCAGTAGTATTTTTCCTTGTTTCTGGTCTGCTCTTGGCCTGCCAGTGCCTGTTTGCCCTTTCCTAGTTCAATTCTCTTCTATCAATTCTAGTTTGGAATTTTTATACTCTAGTTTTATGTTGGGAGCTGCAGGAGCCAGGAAATTGACCCAGTGTGTGTAGGTGGGACTGGGCCTCAGTGCCTAAGCAAACAAGCTACCCTAGTGCTGAGAAAAACATCCTGTCTGGTTCAGGCCAGCCACTGGTTGCTGGGCAGCCTTGTGTCATGTGGTGCAGACTTTGCAAAAGTATAAATAAAGGATCGTTTTTGTGTGCGTGGAGTTAGTCTTACCCATCAGGCAGACTGGCAACCACCTAGCCCAGCTTTTTGTCTTCTTGTCTATCTTTCTCATTCCTACCACTGTGTCTTCCAGGGATAGAACCGTTCACAGTAAGACCAACGGATCCTTACAGTTTTAGTTACACTAAAAATTACAACTTGTACACTAAATAAAGCCTAAAAGTTCATTTATTTAAGCTTCCCCAAGACATTATAAAACTTTAGCTACAGTTGCATGTCTCTAATATGTAACTATTTTTTGTTATTTTAGTCCCATCCTATTTTTAAGTCCCCGGTCTGTTTTTTTTTTTTTTTTTATGGCCGACTCAGCCTGCCCTGGAGGTGGGGCTGGCACAGCATGTGGTGCCGGGAATCAAACTGCAGTCCCTGTGGTTGCCTAAGCTGGTGCTTTAGACCACTGAACTATCTCGCTGGCCCCTCCCCAGTCATTTTTGCTGTTACAATTGCTTAAACTATTACCAGCGGTGGAATAAGACAGAGAGTGGCCGGAAGGCGAATCATGGGGAGATTAAGCTGTGCTTGGTCAACTTGGTGATAAAGGTCATTATGCAGAGTACAGCAGGTCGGCTGCCTCTGCCTGGTGCAGAGACCGAACAAAGCCAAAGGAATAAGAGCAGGCCCTACATCTGCGACTCAAGACACATGCTGGAAATATCAAGAAGTATTCATGAAGAGGCTGGAGAGATAGCTCAGCAGCATAAGCACCTGGCTGGCAAGTGCAAGGCCCAGAGTCTGATCCCTGGTACCATAAAAAGAGAGAAGAAAGAAAGAAAGAAAAGAAAAAGAGAAAAGAAAGTACTTATGGCTGTCTTAAAAGAATTCCTTATGTTTATTGCTGTCATAGTTTGGGGTTTTGCAAGGTGAACAATATAATACAGGACACATTTTATAAGATTATTTTATAATCACCCAAAGAATCACATACAAGAGTACATGAAATCGGCCCGTACACTGAAGACCTGAAGAACCTGGATCCCAGGGCAGTGTCCTGCATGAGTCCAGCTAAAGACCTAGAGCCCATGACAAAGTCTCACACAGGCCCGCTTCATAGATCTGTGCTGGGAAGGCCCAAAGCTCAGTGGTGGAAGCTGGGAAGTCTACACAAGCAGGACGAGGGATCTGTGCCAGCAGGCTGAGGGATCTGAACTGGATCCAGGAAGCAATGCTCAAGGTAAGCACCAGAGCTCCCTGAAAAGTACCACAGCTATAGGTACTAGGCAATAGGGAGGTCCTGAGCTCCTCCAGTGATGAGGAAAGCTGAGTGCCCATCAGGAAAGCCAGTGTGACAAGCTTCCCCATGAGGCTGGGCAGTGTGCCATCTTCCCCTCGAGCCAGGAAGTGATGCTCAAGATGAGGATCAGAGATCCCCCCCAAATGAACTGCAGCCTTTCTCAGTGACAATGAGGTCCTGAGCTCCTTCGGTGACAAGAACAACCAAGTTGATCAGGAAAGCCAAAGTGACAAGATCCTCCAGCAGAGCAGCCCAAGAGAATCAGTGGCTTCCAACAGCTCCAACAGCTTCTCCAAACAGCTTTCCTAACAACTTGTCTTCTTGTTCTTCTTCTTCTTCCTCCTCTTCTTCTCTCCTTCTTTCTCCTCTTCCTTCCTCCTTCTCCTTCTTTTCTCCTTCTTCTCCTCCTCCTTGTTTTTCCTCTTCCTCCTCCTCCTCCTCCTTCTTCATCTTCCTCTTCTTTTTCATCCTTGTTCTCCTCCCCTTCCTCTTTCTTCCCCTCCCCATTCTTCCTCCTCCCCCTCCTTCTCCTCTGGTTCTGCTTCTTATGCTGCCAGCAGCAATCCTCAGGTGGGCCTCCCACACCCAGCAGCATTCTAGGTCATTTGAGTGTAACAAATTGACCACCAGTTAGCAATCCACTATGATTGCTATGTCAGCTAAGGCCCAATTCCTGATCCTGGACATGAAACAACATTCATAAAATTGAGGCTCAGGAAATGGATTGATAGTAAATCACACAGGGTCAGATGATGAAGGATGGGTAAGGTGACCTGCATGAGGCTGTTAGGGTGCCATCAGAGAGCGCGCTCCTTCTGAGGCTGGGTGGGGTTGCACAGCACAGTTTTTGTCTTAATCCAATGGCAGACATAACTGCCACAGTGGAATATACAGCGTCAACACCAAGAAGGGCAGGTAGGAGGAGGAGCCCCTCTTGATTTTTCCAAGAAAAGCTGGTAGGTGAGCCCATTGGTTTAGAGGAGCTCCAGCTTTAGGCCCTAAGATCAAACCAAAATGGAATCACTTAGGCCAAAGTTCTATGCCACTATAAGACATAGTCAAGTTGTTTATCTCATCTTCTGTGGAGATAGACAGAGACGAGAGAGAGAGAGAGAGAGAGAGAGAGACAGAGACAGAGACAGAGAGAAAGAGACAGAGACAGAGACAGAGAGAGAGAGGGAGCCAAATCTCCCAATAGCTGGTTCTAGCTAACATGCTAACAGTCTCCTTCCCTGCTCTACTCAGTGGAATACTGTACAGCACAAAGTATTTGTTATGGTGTGTGTCTAGTTGTCCCCCCAAAGCCTCATGCAGTCATGGGATGGCAGCTTCTAGAGTTTGAGATTAACTCATGATCCACTGGGATTATGGATCTGGTACTGCTGGGATTATGGGTGTGAGTGTTCCACCCAGCCTGGGGCGGAGAGCCTGAATGTAACATGAGACAGACTTGCTCTCTGTTGCCCTTGTTGCTGTTACTCCTTCATTTTGCTCTTGCTCTTTGCTGCTGCCATGAACTGCTCCCCTCTGCTGTGTGCCGCTCTGCCTTGGAGCCAGCTGAGTATGGACTGAAACCTCCAGCAACTGTGAGTTAAATAAACCTTTCCTTCCTTCGTTTTGGGTGTCAGGTATTTGTCCCAGCAATGAGAGAAGAGTAACTGAGACAGTATTGCTGATTCAAAAATCACAAATGGAACTGATTAAGAGCTTTAAATTAGCTGAGTGTGGTGACAATTTGCCTGCAATCCCAGAGGTCCGGAGGCCAAGCAATAGGATCAGGCTGAGCTTGAGGCCAGCCTGTGCCTCGCTGTGAGATGCTGTCTCACACAACTGAAACATCAAATGAACCAAACAAAACCTTTCAGTTAGTTAAAATTTTGCCTTTTTTTTTTTTTTTAAAAAAAAATAAATGTATTTGGTACAGGGTCTCACTACACAGCCCAGACTGATAGTGATTGTCCTCTTTCCAGCCTCCTTGGCACTGAGATTACAGATGTGTGTAATGTGTGACAACCTGAACTCAGTTGTCAGCTCAGCATGCCTAGGGGGTGGTGCCAGCATGGCATATGGTGCCAGGGATTGAACCCCGATCCCTGCTTCCCTGAGCTTTCTTGCCGGCCCTAATTTTGCCTTTTGACACGAGTGATCATATACTTATGCATTTTTACTTCCCAAGCTTGCGATGTTGGAGGGGGTAGGTTTGAGAATCCTAGTGTCAAGAGAAGGATTTCTACCATAGAACCCGGTCACGATGCCTTTAAAGGGGAAGCTATTTGGGGCAGGTCATGAGGCTAAACCAGGAGGCAGAGTGAGAGTTCTTCCTACCAAGGTAGTCGATTGCTCCAGGATATCACGGGGAAATTAGATTGCTGCTGTACAGTGGGACACAGAAAGCTTAGCTGGGGCACCCAGAACATTCCCTGGGGAATGTCCTCATACCCCTAGTGACAGGTTTTCCACGGTGTCGCAGCAGAGAAATGGGCAAAAGGAAAAAGGGAAAGGGGCTTTACTTTCTTGGAGGACACAGAGAGAAACCAGGGAAGATAAGGAATTCCCTGAGTTGGAACAAAGGGAGGCTGAGGCTTTCATGGCCTTTTGCCAGGGGTGGGGTTTGAGGAGGAGGTTTAGATCCACCTGAGGAGCTGACTGGGGCCTTCCCTGAGGTGGCAGCGGGACAGGTGAAAGGAAATTGCACCCTGGGCTGCGTTGCAGAAGGGGAAGTGGTCTTTGGGAAGATAAGCTGTTGTTTTAAGGGCTTCAGCCATATTTGATGACCAGCATAATGATTCAGCAATTTATTTTATTTTATTTTATTGAACTTTATTAGCAGGTTTATTTAATTTTTTATTTTTAATAAGAAACAACAATATGATAGTTTCAAAACACGTTAGTAGTACATTCATGATAATTGATACATTGAATATTGTTGTCCTCATAGTAGTTTTACAGAGCACAGGGTGTAGACATGATAAATTTTCAAGTCCATATTAGTAGAGGAGGAAAAAAAGAAAAAAACGAAAAAAAAATTCTTCTCTTTGTACAAAGAGGGAGTAGTTGTATACATAGTTCAACGTTCCGTAATTGTAGTGGGTTACCGGTGAAACTGGCAATGTTGGAGGCTGTTGGTATAAGCCTCTTACAGCTCATCATACTAATCTAGCTCTGTATTCTATGCCTCATAATTAAGCTTTTCTGCTGGGTGATCAAGGGCAAGTTAAGGCCAGACCTGTATAACAGAACATTCATCTTTTGTATCTTCCAGGGTCAAATCCCCTTAGGATTAACTTTGGAACCATGTACAGTGCTTTGTAGAACTGTTGCCAGTGTCAGCCATCAGGACGAGTCACGGCCATTGCTTGACCAGCTTGCTTTCTGTGAGAGCCTGAGAGAATGTCCTCTCTCTGGGTGACTCTCCTTAGGCACACTATACTTCATTTATCCCTTTCCTCTGAGGTCCCTTAATGTCCTTGAACAGAAAATTTGGGAAACCACTGAGCTATAGGATGATACAGCATAGGTTCTCTTATGTCCTGAGTCCTCACTGACCTTGAAGGGCTAGGGCCAAGATGTTGGCTATCCTCATAGCCGTTCTTTTTCTCCAATTTTTGGTCTGTTAACTTACATTCTCAACCCTCCAGCAGAGAAGCTTCATGATGCTATTACTCTATAACATAGGTAATTGAGCTTAACATCACTGTCTTTCTGAGTATCAAATATCTTAGACTTATCTTGCAATTGATATTTTCTTTCAAACATTGATATTCTAATAAATCTCTTTAGAATATGATAAAAGCATTTACACAGTTTTACACAGACATTTAAAAATCCAAGGATGTGCGAAATGGTAGCCTGTGAAGTGTGTGGCATTTTGCCTAGTCTCTTACTCTTACTTACTATCCTTTTTTGTTAACCAACCATACTCTCTCTCATGACTCAGCAGTTCATACTAGGGCCGGAACCTGGGGCCACAACAGCGGTCACTGGGGAAGTGCAGCAAAGCAATACAGAGGAAATGCGGATGATCTGGCTCCTAGGCTTCCCTGCTAGGCAAAAATCCCCACTCAGGTACACAAAAAATGCAAGGGGGTGAGGAGATGGTGTGATGGTGACCAGTGGAAGCCCAAGCAGCTACAGGAGCATGGGCTGTCATGGTTACCTAAGTGGGAACTGATCTCTCATTCCTACCTCATTCTCACCTTGCTCTCAGCTGTGAGAAGCACTGCCTGTGAGTAAGGCAGCTTTGTTGGAAGAGACCAGCCTAGTAGCATCACCCAGTGGTGACAGGAGAGCTCCTGGATTCCTCTGTGAGCTTGCTGGTCAGGCTCTGTGTGCTGGGACCGACTTCCCAGGCCGGTATCATCTTTTTTTTTCTTTACTTTTAATAAGAAATAACAATGTGACAGTTTTAAAACATACTAGTCCCAATATTTTATACAATGCATATTGTTGTCCTCTTATTAGTTATACAGAGCACAGGGTGTAGATGTGATAATTTTTCTAATCACTATTGTTACAAAAAATTTTCTTCTCATTGAACTAAGAGAAAGTAGTTGTATACATAATCACAATGGGTTACTGGTAAAATTGGCAATGTTGGAAGCTGTTGATTTTAAGTCTTTTGCAACTCAGCATACTAATCTAGCTTTACGTTTTATGCCTCGTGGTTAAACTTTTCTGCTGGGTGGTTAAGGGCAAATTAAAGCAAGACCTGTATAGCAAAACATGTCACTTTTGTACCTCCCAAGGTCAGTCAAATTCCATCAAGATTTCCTTTGGAGCCATGTACAGTGCTTTGTAGAACTGTTGTCATTGTCAGCCATCTGGATGAGTCACGGCCATTGCTTGACCAGTTTGATTTCTGTCAAAGACAGAGAGAAGGGGCCCAGCGAGATGGCTTGGTGCTCCAAAGCACCTGCTTAGGCATGCTGAGGCAACTGCAGGGACCGAGGTTCGATCCCCTGCACCACATGCTGCGCCAGCCCCGCCCCCAGGGCTGCATCATCTGCTTCCTCTCGCCCACTGGAATTAGCCAAAAGGAGGCTTGGGCAGGATATTAGAAGGTGGAAGGAAGGAAGAGTTTTGTTCCTCCCCTCCCCTCCCCCCACTTCTGCCAGTAGCTGCATGACATAGGGTCAATGCTGTGGCTCCCACCAGCTTCAGCTACCCACCACGGCTTGATGTGGGTCCGGCGCCACCCCTTGTCGGGCCTCTGAATCCTGCCCACACCTCTCTGTCCAGCCCCGTCATGATTCTTTGCTTAGTGAAGCCCATGAGCACACCACTGTTTTCCTATGAAATCCTGAGTACTCAACTCACTACTTTATTTTTTGCTTTTCTCTTTGCAGCACCAGGAATCAAAGCCAGGACCTTGCGCTCGCCTGGCCCGTGCTCATACAGCTCAGCTACGTCCCCAGCTCCACTGGGCGCTCTCTGGACCTTTTGCCTTTCCATCTGTGGTCATTTTTCTTCTAAACGTCCTCCTTCAGCACTGGCTTCATGTCCACAGAACCACCCACTAGATGCCACGTGTAGCTCTCTTGCCTGTATCCTAAGAGATTGTTAAAAACTGCAGCTCATTTTTAAAATTATACTTTGGTTACATTGGGTTTAAGGACATATCTAGGAGCCAGGTGATCTTTTGTATTTTTATTTTTATTATTATTACTTTTTTTATTATGGCAGGCTCAGCCTGCCCTGGGGGTGGGGCTGGCGCAGCATGTGGTGCGGGGGATCAAACAGAGGTCCCTGCGGTTGCCTAAGCTTGCCTAAGCAGGAGCTTTACACCTCTGAGCCATCTCACTGGCCCTGCAGCTCATTTTTATAATCAGAACAAAGAGGCGCTCAGCAGCTTTGCATGTTCTGCTCACTTCTCCGAGCTTTCGCTTTCCAAATCTTAGCTGGGAAATTCCTCACTAGGTTGCCATATCATTCTTGACTTTAAAGAAATCCTTAAAACTTCTAAGTGCTTTGTGCTTTTTAAGGAACTGCTTCCAGTGTTGCATCTGGTACTTTGAGTGGCTTTCGGCAGAAGGGTTGTTCTACCCAGCCCCGACCTCCATTGTCCAAGATGAGGGAGTCCTGACCTCTCACCTCTTGTAAGATCTTATCATATACTCAATTGTTTGCATAATCACTTGGGAGGAATCTGTCTTTAGATCCTCAAGGAGAAACAGTGTCATAGAGCAAGAGATTGGCTTACAAGACATCTAAATGGAAAGCCGGTTCATTATCCACTGTGACATAACCAACTGCTCCCAAATGAAGCAGCTGACCACGGCACACACCCATTACCCTACTGTTTCTAGGCACCAGGAATCTGAGTGTAGCTGACTTTGAGTGCTTGGCTAGGTCTCTGTCTTAGTTACTCTTCTCTCATTGCTTAGACAAATACCTGACACTCAAAATGAGGGAAGGAAAGGTTTGTTGAGCTCATAGTTAATGGAGGTTTCAGTCCATATTCAGCTGGCTCAAAGGCAAACAAGCACATGGCAGAGAGCAACCTTTCATGGTGGCAGCTAAGAGCAAGAGCAAACTGGGAGAGAGCTAGCAGCAGCTCAAGCAGCTAACTTCTCTTCCTACCTTATATTAAAATGAAAATCACTTGCCCCAGGGGAGGTGCAGCACCCATTTTCACAATAATCAATTACACATTCCTGAAGCCGCCCCAAGACTGCATGAGGCTTTGGGGGGACACCTAGACGCAAACCATAACAGTGTCTCATCAGACTGCCATCTAGGGGCTGAGTCAGGGTCTGTAGTCTCATCTGAAGAACCCTGTAGCGTGACCCATAGTCAAGTTTACTAGTGGGGCTGGCGAGACAGCCGGTGGTCCAAGCGCCTGCCTGGCAAGCACAAGAACCCAGGAGTGATCCCCAGTACTGCATACTGTGCCGGATGTGCCGGTCACCAGAACTGGGAGTGGTGATGCGCACTTGTAATCCCCGCACTGGAGAGGTTGAGACAGGAGGATCATTATGAGTAGTTAGACCCTGTACCAAATCAATCAACCAACCAATCAATCCATCAATCAATCAATTTGAAAAGTTTGCTGCTGGCCTGTGGCAATACTTAGTTCTCTTAAGGTACCCGGATGGGAGCCTTAGGTTGTGGGTTGCTGACAGCCATAGTTGCTCTCAGTTCTGCACCAGGTGGGCATTACCAACGTGGCGGTCTACAGCATGACCATGGACTTTGTCAGCCAGTAGTACCTGAAACACCCACAGGCTGCAGAGAGTAGGCTAGCAACACAGGTGCCCTTGTCTTTCGTAGCCCAACACGAACACCAACCTTAGGAAATGGAGACCCTTAAAAGTCATTCCAGAATGGGGTGGGGCAACACCCTGAAAACAACTTCTGGATTTCCACCTGTATCTCAGCTTGCCACGCTTATTTTGGTACCTCATAGAGGCAGTGTGATCGTTTTTCTCTACACATCCCGTGTGAGATGGCCCCACCCTCCATGTGCATGGGTCTGGCGGCTCCTTCCTCAGCCCAGTCTTCAAGTGAAGCACTTCTCCTGCAAGTCAGCGTCTTGTTTGGCATGTCCTGCTGCATCAGTATTGACATCTGCAGAGCATTGTGCTTCTTTTGCTTACGGAGCTCCCTGAGCCTAGGGAAATCACTCTGCTGTCGTTCTCGAATGCCTTGAATGGACACAGGTCTGAACGTTGAAGGATGTGAATCTAGCTTTGGCTATTGATTGCTGGGAATGCAACCTCACCATGGTTTTGCTTGGAGCAGTCATTTATTTCAGCTGAGGTCGAGCTCGCCTGTGCCCACACAGTTAGTGAACAAATTGTATTGATGCAGGAAGAAAAAACTGATCTGGGGTGGGTGACCTCCAATAGGGAACCTCTAAATAATATAGGGAAAACCGATCCCCAACCTAAAAAGTACCTAGAATGAGTTCGTGTTCTCTAAAATCAAAGAATGAATTTTAGGAACAAATGGAGGTAATGAGCAGAAGATATTTATTGAGGGAAATAAAGCTCCTGTCCAAAAGAGGGACAGGAGGGGGGTCCCAAGTGGATGTCCCCCGAAAGGTGTCACTTCCAGGCACTTTTATAGAGGAGAAGCCAGGGGAACTCACTTAGGTAAGTATGAGGTGGGACAAAGACTATGGTCAACCAATGAGATCACAAGCACCATTGCTCAGGTAACATTGATTAAAATCAGGATCTAATGGGAAGACAAGTCACGCAGTAAGTGGGCAATAACACCACCTATTGAGCTTGGGCTTGTGACTCTTTCCAGGGTCTTACAAGGTGATTGATACCTACTTAGAGTATCAATCCCTGATGCTCATCCCTGGGGAAGTATGTAGCTGCTTCTGTTTACTCTTATCTTAAGATCTGGCCAATGGCGATGGAGTGTTTGTCCCTAGTTGGAAAGTCACCTTGTCTTCCATGTTGTCCTTGAGGGCCTGGCCCTGTCTGACCGCCTATAATATTTCTATCTAATTCAGCTGCCTATAACAGTATGTTTATAGTTTCTAATTCACTCATAGCTTTTGCCCTTTTTGTGCCAGTGTCAACAACAATGACCACTTTCCATTCTACATATGTCTTGTAACTCATATCCACTGTTTCAACTAAGTGCAAGGCCCAGACGTATCTCAGTAAGCAAGTGGAAACACGGCTAATCAGTCATAAATCCCATGAGAGACAGCTGATGATTTCTTTATGCCCAAATGTTTTACATATGACACACGGAAGCTGTACATAATGAGTATAATAATTCTGTATGGTTTAATAATGTCCAGGATAATCTTTCAAAACATGTTATCTAGAAAGAACTTTTGAGGATCAGAGCTTGGGCACATTTTGAAAAGCTTTCATCTTGCACCTCTAAAAATAGTTGACAGCATTATACAGTCAATTTGGTAGCTTTAAGGTTTTGGCTTCAAGACTGAGGACCATAAAGAATTTATATTATGAAGGTATTCTTTCAAAATTTGCTGTTTTAAAGTTTATTATTGAGCACAAAATGTGTTGGAGTGCCTCATTTCTAAGGCTTTATGTTTTCCATGCACTTTGTAGACTTTGATGCCTGCATTAAAGATAGATTATCAAGGGCCGGCCTGATAGTTCAGCAGACTAATGTGCCTGCTTGGGCGGTGCGTAGTGGCTGGGGTTCAACCCCCGCCCCCCCAAGGCCTTGCTGGCCCCATCCCCCTGGGGCACCCTGAGACAGCAATTGAGACTGGGCGTGGTGGTGCACGCCTGTAATCCCAGCACTTTGGGAGGCTGAACAAAGGAGAATCACTCCAAGTCTGCTCTACACAGTGTAGACTCTGTAGACCCTGCATCCCATGCCCTAAATGCATTAAAAAAAAAGATTGTCAGAGAAACTGTACACTCTTTCAGATGGGTTGCTTATTGAAACTCAAGAGTTGTCAGCCTTGTACAAATTCATCTTCACAAATTTTCAAGTAAGAGTTTTTCTTAAAAGATGCGTGACCTAAGTGGAATTAAATAACAAAAAAAGCCAAATACAGATACAAAAGATTACTTTCTGTAACAGTGTGGGTGTGGGCATAGCGAACAATCCTGCAAAGCTACTGTCTGTCATGAAAATGACCTCTGGCTGTCCATCTTATCTAATCTTTGCTCTCTCATCTTGTGGTATCATTTACTTTTTTTTTTTTTTTTTTGCAACTACTTTTTGGCTCCAAGAGAAGAAATATTTCTTCCTAATGCTTTCTAAGCATAGTGCTCCCAATATTTTTACTGACACACAGTCTATTTCTCGTGCTGTATAGTTAGGTAGAAAGTCTCAGCTATTGTCTGTAGATGTCAGAGGCTTGGCATGGCCAGAGTGCCCAGGGGAAGTGGGTGGCTGACAGATTTCAGCTGATTCCTGCATCCCCAAAAGGCTGTCAGAGGAGGGCATCTGTCTCCCCAAGGTCACAGCCCCTGGCTGGGCAGCCCACATCCAGTGATAACTCTCTCAGAGCAACCTAAGCCGGAGGTCATGGGACCAAGGCTGTCCCTGTACTTGGAGTTTCTGCAAAACCAGGTGCAGCCTAGCTTAGAGTGTAACTAACTCAAAGGCAGAGAGAGAGAGAGAGAGAGAGAGAGAGGCAGACACACACAAAGACAGAGAGACAGAGACAGAGATACAGACAGAGACAGAGAGACAGACAGAGACAGAGAAAAACAGACAGTCAGAGAGAGAGGGAGAGAAAGAGACACAAACAGAGAGACAGACAGACTGATAGAGAAAGACAGAGAGAGAGACTGAGAGATAGAGACAGAGACACAGACAGACAGAGGGAGAGAAAGACAGAGACAGAGAGAGAGACAGAAAGACAGAGACAGAGAGATAAAGAAAGAGAGAGACAGACAGAGACACACAGATAGAAAGAGACAGAGACAGAGACAGAGAGACAGAAAGACAGAGACAGAGAGACAAAGAAAGACAGAGAGAGACAAACAAAGACAGAGACAGAGAGAGACAGAGAGACAAAGAGACATAGAGAAAGGCAGAGAGACAGAAAGACAGAGACAGAGAGAAATAGAGACAAAGAAAGAGACAGAGAGAGAGAGAGAGAGAGAGAGAGAGAGAGAGAGAGAGAGAGAGAGAACTGATTTGCTCCTCCCAGTCCTGCAGAGTCCACAGTCTGGCTGCTGGCGCCTGCAGAGGCCCTGTCGCCTCGTCATCCCCAGGCGGAATGTAAGAGGGTAAAAGACTAGAGAAATTGACCTCGCAGCCTCAAGCCCTTTAGGAGCCCACATGGATTCCTCCCTTCAAGAGGGTGGAGCCTTCCTGCCCCAAACAGCACCCCGAGGCCCCACCCTCAACTCCGCCTTGTGGGAGACACTTCTACCCTGGCACTAACTCGGGGGTACCTGTTGCAAACAGATCACCGGATTTTAGCCTGTCGCAAACAGTCGAGCTTCAGCCAATGGCAAGCAGGCTGTCAGTCACTCCACATCCCGCCCTCCCGCCCCTCCGTCCCCGTGGGCCCCCCACGCCTTCCCCCCAGCAAGCATCCCCGTAGCCCTCCGTGGCCCTGCGGGGAATTCTCCCCTCTGCCTCTGCATCTGCCTCGAGAAAGCTCACAGCTCCCGCTGCTGCTGGATGGGGCTCTCTGACCCTCTCCTGGGCCTGGGTAACCCCAATTCATGAATCATTCTTTGCTTAAATAAACCCTGTTAAATTTAATTTGTCTAGCTTTATTGGTTAGGGGGATGTCGGATGGAAGAAGAGAGGAAGCAGGGAAGGACAGGCAAGTACAGAGAGCTAAGATGGGGTGCGTTGATGCGCCAACGCCTCATGATGAAGTCCTTCGTGATGTACGGCAAACACGTGTTCATCAATTTATTTAAAAAATAAAAAAATTAAAAATTCTATCAAGTTTTTTATTTTTTAAAACAAGTTGATGTATATTGTAAGCCCTGGTCCCCCTTCCTGAACTCAGGAGGTCTGTGGGTCTGGCCCTGGCCTCCTTATAACTATTCAGAGGTTCAACTCATGCCTCTCACTGCCCTGTCCTGTCCCCTTCCCTTCCTCTACACGCGAGGATTCTGAGGATCCTTGCTTGCTTCCCAGAACTCAAATTTCTGTTTCGGAGTCAGTCTTCCGAAGAAACACCTGCAGCCTACGGGCTTTCACAATCACCATTAATTATTCCAGCCTCTTACTCCTCTAATTATATAATTACACAGAAACACATGCATGCGAACACAGGCACGCGCGCGCGCGCGCGCGCACGCACGCACACACACACACACACACACACACACACACAATCAACTGCATAATACAGTGTTTTCTTCGCCTTTGCCCTTGAACACAAGATTCATTAAATTACATTAGAATGCTTCCGTTTGAAAGTGACTACCAAGATTTTAAGAGTAGCTAGAAATAAGAAGATTGTCCATGTTACGTTTACTTATTTATTTGAGGTACTATCTCGCTATGCAGCTGGGACTTGTAGCCATCCTCCTGTCTCTGCCTCCCCAGCACTGGGATTACAAGTGTGCGCCACCACGCCTGGTTTTGGTGGCTGGCACGGTGCAACACTGCATGCAGAACCGGGGATTGAACTCGGGTCCTCAGCCAGTTGTCCATATTATTATTGGTTTCACCTCGATCACATGTTACGGTCACAAATGGTTCCCCTGTATTCACTGGGACCAACCCTATTTGAGGATGGCGGACATGACCTCTAAGCTGGCAGTCAATATTTGTCTTCAAAAGACTGAGCTGACACAAAATGAGACAGAACAGTGTGAGCAATCACTGAGACGGAAGCTGAATCTTGATGCAACTCAAATGTGGGCACACTTCTGTGTCTTTGTCACTTAGGCATGACATGAAAATATGTCAAGACACCTAGGATACTGCGCTGAATTCCCAGGACTTCTGGAACAAAGCAGCACGATGGAGCAGCTTTCGTAGGGAGAAGACTGGAGCCGGCGACCTGGGTGTGGCCGCGCCGTGCTCCTCCTGGCCCTCCTTGGCTGCTTCAGCTTCCGGTGGCTGCCAGAATCCTTGGTGTTTCTTGGGCAGACACGAGTCAGTCTAATCTCTGCCTCCATTACCACCCGACCTGCCAAGTCTCTCCTCACATACAGTAGGCCCTTTAGGCTATGGGGATACAACTCAAGACACCCCGTGGGCACCCCAGACAGTCCTGAAACCTGGGCACATGGAGTGTGTGCCTGCTCACCCTGTGATGAAGTTTAGTGTAGCGATGCATCACATTGAGGGATGCATGATAACTGACAACAATTACAACAGTAGGCTGGTGACAACGGTTATGGGAACCTGGCTGCTCTCTCAGAACACCTTCCTGTTCTGGACTGTTCCTCCTGTGCTGATGTACGGCAGAACCTGTTGATGGTATGAAGGTCGGTGGGTGTGGTGGCACCATGACACTGAGAGTGTGAAGCTACTAGGCCTCTGTGTGTCAGAGGGAGGCCACGTAGTTGTGCAGACACCAGGGGACGGAGGCTAACTGAAACTGCAGAAAGGGAAACCACGCACGAAGGGGGAAGGAGCTACTGACGCCTCTCCTTATAAGGTTACCAGGCCCTGGATTCAAATCCTACCTTAACTCAGCATGATTTCTTCTTGATTCTACCAGTCATGACCGCCAAGTAAGAGTACGCTCACAAGTACTGGGGATTAGGATAAGAGAATATCTTTTTTGCAGATATGATTCAACCCATCCTAGATATGATCAATGGTTTTTGGATTTGGGGCCGGAAGAACGAGCAGAAACAGTGGAACCAATAAAGGTAAGCAATGAAAAAAAAATCACTGTAAGAAAGAACCGGCCTGTTCATTAAATAGGTCAATGAAACAGATTTGTCCAAATAGATTTGACAAATGATTTTGGGCACAGAGCTACCTGAGGATGGGCAGGAAGAGAGGAGCCAAAAAAGGCCAGAAAAAAATTCCCCCAGAAGTATAAATGGCCTTGTTTATATAAAATTATGTGCATGTTCACAAAGAAGTTGGAACAAAGAGATAGCTCTGTATTAATTTGTGGGAATAAGGTCAGGCAATTGTATGTGCCAGGTACTGTGTACATTTTCTTCCTTGATCCCTGGTGGCTTCAGCCTATGATAAAGGCACTGTTATCATTGTCCCCTTCTTACTGATCAGAAAACTGAGCCATTGAGAGGCATACCTGGCTAAGCGGGGAAGTCAGGATCCAGCTGCGGACCCAACAGTGCAGCCTCAGAATCTTCGCTTCTAATCTCCTTGCTCCACACACAAGGCGAGTGTGTTCTTGGAAAATAAAAACACTACCCACATGTACGAACATTCGTGTCTTTTCAAAAGACATAAAATCAAGTATCAAGATCCAATACAAAAGCTTAGATTCTACTCCATTGTTGGGGATCATGGGTGAATGTGCCGGTTACCCTGTTGGTGACAAAGGTTCCGGTCAAGTTCTAGGGGCAGAGAGAGTTGGGGCATTCCTGTCAGTCTCATGGAGTAGGTACCCATGGGCAACAGCTTCTTTTACCAGTAGTGAGAGGGGAAGAAGGCAGCTGGGAGGCTTGTGAAGATCATGCTCATTTCAGGATCCTTGCGCCTCAGTTCTGCCTTCCCCAGAGTAGCTGACCCTGTGCGCATCACATCAACAGCAGGTGTGGCATGAGGCAAGCAAAAAAGACAAGGGAAACTCTCACCAAACAAGCATGCTCATTTCTCAAGGCCTCTTGGCTAGAGAAGAACTAAGGTGGGGATAAGATCTGTCATTCTTCCACCTCCACTCAAACCCAAAAATACTTCCCCTGCAAGTCCAAAGAGGTAAGTTACCATTTTGGACTAATACAGCAAGAGGAGCATCTGCTGTACTAGAAGAGTGGGTATTATGTATCTGAGGATTATCCAACCTGTAAGGAATAATCACTGCCCTGGGATTATCCTGAGATTAGGCTTGATCACTCATCCAGAGTCCTCTGACTCAGTGCCCCTGGATATTAACCTCAGTCCTTGACTACGACTCACTTCAGGGCAGTCTGGGGGCAGCTTTCCTGTTGAGTCACTCTTGTTTCAGAAATTTGGAGATGGCTTCAAGAAGGGCGGGGAGTTCCAACTCTCCACTAGAACACGGTGCCGTGCTTGTCAGCATAGTGGCACTGGAGTCTCAGGAGTTGTTAGAATGGTGGCTTCTATGTCTGAATGGAATGGAACTGTGGATGGAGGATGGCAGACGCTGACAGGTATGGTGGCACTTGGGTGCCATGTCTGATGAGAATGTTAACCTCACATTTCAGGGAGTAGGGGGTTGGTGGTGGAAGCCAAGCTCTGGGCACCCATGGGAATGAGAGCCCCTACGTCTCCAGGCTTGTTGGGAATGGCGTGTCCTGAGTGGCAGGGATTTGTGGAAATTACAACCAATGAGTTTTAAGTGCTACAGGGCTTGAGGCCCTGTGTAACACAGAATGATAGACAGCAGTCCGTATGGGAAGGGAAGCTTTATGCTTCAGGAACTACAGAAAGATGTTCTTATCCTAAGGACTTAACCAGATCCCAGCCTAAACCATAAGTCATCTGATACACACCCACCCCTCCGTTCATTCATTGGGCGTTTTCCTGGGCCCCTCCTCTGTGCCACCCGTGTCGCATGGCACTGAGGACACCGAGATGACTCAGCCTCAGCCTGAGAATTCCCAGAGACAGACACCGACCCAGACATGGTAATGCAACAGGACAGGGTCAGGGCGGGGCAAGGGGTGAGCCTGGTGACGCTGCCAACGGCCGATTTGTCTGCAGGGCGCCTGGGGTGAATGCCCCAGCCGTCACTTATTTTGTGCAAGGTCAACTCATTTGTCAGAACCTCAGTTTCCTCATCCTCACAGACAGATAACTTTCTACTAAGGTGGCTATGTCATAGATGACGTAATGCCTAGTAAGTTGCCCGTCTGGGGACTGACCCCAAGTCATCATTCAATGAAATCTTACAATTATGATCACTATTTTTCCCTTGTCAGTGGAGGAAGGTAATACATTCCAATGTATTTCCTGAAGAAAAGCCTGAAACCTCAGGTAGCACTGATCACTTAGGCATGTTTTCCCTAAACATTTTACCTATGACATTGATTGGGTAAATCAGATACGCTAATAGATGAATATCTATGATAATAATAGGACAATTATAATTGCATTGTAATAAAAATTCCAACAGCACAGTTTCTGCACTTTGGGTCCACTAGAAAATGATCATTTGAACCCAAGCCCTGCAGTGCTCCAGCATTCCACCTGATATCTCCTCGGGGCCCTTACTAAATGACTATCAGGCAGAGGGGACACACCTATCCAAGGGATGGTTTGCATCCCAGGCAGGATAGTGCCGAATTCATTAGTTCACTGTATTGCTTCTGAATTGTTTATTTCTGGAATTTTCCATGTAATATTTTGTGGCTACAGTTGACTATAGGTAATAGAAAACTTTGGAAAATGAAATCATAGGTAGTGAGAGACCCTTATGTGAACTACTGATGAATTATTTATTTATTTATTGATTGATTGATTGATTGATTTTTGTCTTTTTGAGACAGGGTCTTCCTATGCGGTTCAGGCTGGCCTTCAGCTCACTTTTGTAGCCCAGGCTGGTCTTGAACTCACACTGATCCTCCTGCCTCAGCATCCCAAGTGCTGGGATTACAGGCGTGAGCCACCAAGCTGGGCTCTACTGATGAATTCTAAAAGACTTAAAAGTATTTATCAAATATCTAGGTTCTGGAACTTACACACATTGAATAAGATCATTAAAAAAAAACAAAAAACAACCAAAACAGAGAATTTGAACAGGCATATGCATCAGTTAAAAAACCGGGCACCTGGCATGCTCCTTGGGAGCTGGCCGCAGCCCATCACCCTGAGCACCCTGAAGTCTGAGGAAGACTGAGAGCCCGGCGTGGACTCTGAAGGAGCCCTGGTGGCCCAGGTATCAGCTCCAGAGGAAGAGGAGCGACCCTAGAATGAGCAAGGAAAATGCATCCTTTCTGCAGCTGACAGTGGAATTGCCTTTGGATGTTCACGTTTCTGGAAGAACCTTGGATGGCCAGGGACGTTCACACCCTGCTGTTCATAATCTTCAGTCCTCTTCTGATCGCTGTGGAACTGGGATTGCCAGGTAGAAGTCAGTGTACTGATAAGAAGACGTGACTGTCACCTGCCTACCTCAGGGACCTGGATGCACCAAAGCACACGCACCCAGGAGTGCGTGTGTCCATCTGATACCCCTCCCGAGTAGGGCCCCGTTCTGGTGTTAGGACATTGGCAATGTGAGGAAGGACTTCCTAATTAAAACCACTGCTACGCAGGGCAAGGGACTGGCTGGCTTTACGGTACTACTCATGAAAGCCAAGTTGGTGATGCCCCGTGGAAGGCTCACGGCACAACCTTACTTGTGGGATGTGCTCATTGCGTCGCATCTGAACTGCCGTAGCTCTAAAACATTCCTGACATGTCTTCCATGACTTCCGTTCATCACTGCAATACTCTCTCGTTACTTGCACTATGATGTATAATTGTGAATTGTGGAGAAACACAAAGTGTACACAAGGTTTCAAAGTCCCAGTACTGTTTAAAATATAAGCCTGTGAATCTGAAAAAAACAAAACAAAACAAAACCCAAACCTCCTAGTTTTTAAATCACCTGTATAGATAATGGAATACTATACAGCCATTAAAATGAATGAGATAGTTGCAACAGCACAGATATGGGGGAATCTTTAGGGTATTGTGTTAAAAAAAGTTTAGGATACGTGATTCCCAACAGGGACAAAAGCGAATAAGAGGCTGGCATAACATATATGTATAAAAGCATAAATTCCCCAGGAAAGACGTACAAGAAATTATTGAGCAGTTTTTTTCCAGAGAGGAGGACTGGGTTTGTTTCTGGAGGCAGGGTTGGAAGGGACTCCCAGGACTGCACATCCACCAGGGGCCTGAATGGCCTCCCAGAAGGTTTCCCGCACTTGGCACCCACTCGGTCGGAGGCGGTAGGAAGCATCTTCTCTCTCCAGCACCCTCTTCTCCCTTCAGGATTCCACTGGGACCGTCTCTTTTTCCCTCAGCTCCTGGGCCAGACTCCAGCTTCCAGTCAAACCTCCCGAGCAGTCCCAGACGCCCTAGCCTCTAGGCATTTTCGGCCCCACCCCTTCCTCTCGGCCTCCGGGTCCCAGCCCCTAAACTGGACGGCGGATACCTCCATCCCGGCCTCGCTCAGCTCATCCTTCCAGAGAGGTCTGACGTTCAGAGCCGACCCTTGCTCACCACCTTCAATGGCTCCCGCGCGCCCAGGAGGACGGAGTTCCCAGCCGGGCTCTCCACGCGCTGAGAACGGCCCCGCCCACTCACCCCAACCTCTCCCAACTCCTCGGCTCCGGGCCCAACGGCTGCGATCAGACAAGACTGCTCGGCTGTTCTCCGGAATCACCTTGGCTTCCTGCCTTTGGGCCTTTGCCTAAGTTGTGCCAGCGGCCTGGGACGCCCCGACTGCTGCCCCTGAACGATTCAGGTTTAGCTTCACTCCTTCTCCGCTGCCAGGACTCCTCGCGCCCTCCCGGGGCGCTCACAGCCTCGGGCTCCCCTGGTCACCCCCAGATCGCCCCAATGGGGGACTTGCTGCGGCGGAGTCTGTCTCCCCCATTAGACAGAATGTTTCCAGGGGCAGATTTGGGTCAGATTCACCTGAAGCCCCCAGGGGCAAGGGAGGGGACCAAAGCCAGGCGTGGTGGGAGGGAGGAAGAGCAGGACCCCGTCTGGAAAGGGGGTGTGAGGAGGAAGAGCAGAGGGGGGTGCGGAGAAAGCCGGAGAGAGGCAGAAGGATGGAGACCCGGAGACTGGCAGGGAGAACGGGGAGGAGGGAGGAGGAAGAGAAAGGAGGCTAGGAGGAGATCGCGGACAGTGTAGAGGATGGAAGCTACACTGGAAGGAGGGACAGCTCCGCAGAAGCGGGACAGACAGACGCAGAGAGGAGGCTGGCGCGGGGAGGTGGCTGCGGGGCCGCGGAGCGCGGTGCGGGCCAGGCCAGGCCGGGCGGAGGGAGGGCGCAGTGGGCGCGCCGGCCGCCGCCGCTCCGGGCCTCTCTTTTGTCCCTTCCCTCCTCCCTGCGTCATGCTCCCCTGGCCCGGCCTCCCCTCCCGCTCCTCCTCCCCGGGGCTGGATGGAATTTTTTCCCCTGGACCGGGGCCAGCTCCGGGGCAGGGGGGAAGCCAGGCCGGCCCGGGCTGGGCAGCGGGGAGGGGCCAGGCGGGGGCCCCGGGGAGGGGGCCGGTCCGAGGCCGCACTGCCGAGCGCCGCGGGTCCGGGGCGGGGAGCGGGGCCGCCGCGTCTAGGGCACCGGGGAGGCGCGGAGGGAGGCCGGCGCGGGCGCGACGCGAGGATGGAGAGACCCTGCCCGCCGCGGGACCGCGGGAGGTGAGTCAGCGGGCCGAGGCTGCGGCCCGGACTCCGGGGTCCCCAGCAGCGAGGACTTGGGGTACGGATTTTTGGAGTACGGGAGGATCCGGGAGGTTGATGGTGCCTGGAGCCTGGACTCCCAGCTGAGAGGAGAAAAGGGCTGGGACCTGAATTCCGGGGTCCGGAGGCTGCACTGGAAGGGAATCTTCCCTAGACTCCAGTGGGAAGAGAGCGGTGGGTTTGGAAGGGCCAGGGTGGGGTGGCGGAGGCTGGGGACGAGATGCCCGCGACCTCTGGGGAGGTGGAGGCCAGCAGCTGGCGGTGGCAGCGCCCGGGCCGCGAAGGGGTTAACGTCTGGCCGCGGGGAGGGGGAGGGGCAGGGATGGGGCTGCGGGCTTGGAGGGGTCAAGGGTGAGCCTAGCGAGCGGGAGGGGGCTGAGGAGGAGGGGAGGCTGTCTGGACTGCCAGACAGGCCCGGGTCAGCGCCGAGGGCAGGGGATGTCTGGCGGGGGAGAGGCCCAGCGGCCGGCTCCTTTGGGGACCTGGGATTCCAGGCCCCAACCCAGTCCTATCAGGACCTGGAGTCTACCACCTAGCCGGTCTCCGGGTAGTAACATCCGCCGTCTCCCCAGGACCCGGCGTCGGGCCCCCCCGCCTCTTCTCTTGCACTTGGGGCTCCACACTGCAGCCCCACTCCTTCCAATCCCGCTCTCCAGGATCGTGGATCCCAGCGCCCTTCTCCTGAAGTACGCAGGAATCCGAGTCCCCTAGCATCTTTGCGCCTCTATGCTGGGACTGGGTGTGTGTGGGGGGGTCCTTCCCCAGAACCCTGAGGTTCCCACCTTCCCTTTAACCCAGCTGGAGTCCAGCCCTCTAGGGGTTAAGGGGGCGGGGCTAATTGGTTGCTATGGTGCCAGACTGTTTGGGTCTGCTCTCTGACCCTTGGGGGCTCCCTAGGGTCCACCAAGAGGGGGAGGTGGACCCAGACTTGGGGGAAGTCCAGCCCCTACCCCTTCCCCAAAGCAGACCTGGGCGGGGAGGGGGGGTTACGCCCACGCCTTGTCCAGTGACCTTGAACGAGTGCTGACCCGTCTCACGGGGCCTCAGTTTCCCCGATGAGAAACTGACTCGGGGCGGTGTGGGAGAGGGATGCTCGGGTCCCGGGAATCTTGAAGATTCTCGCCTCCCCCACCGCTCCCCCCGCCCCAGGCCCCAGGCAGCCCCGGGGCATGCTGGGAGCCCGGGCCGGGCTGCGGGCCAGGTTGGGGGGGCTCCTCCCTTCCCCTTCCTCCCCACCTTGGCCTGACTCTCGCACCCGCCGGAGGGTCTAGGAGGCTGCGGGAGGGAAGAGAGCCGGTGCGACCGCAGGCCGGTCGGGTCCCCTCCCCCTCCCCCGCTCCCGCCCCTCCTTCCCGCCCCCTTCCCGCCTCTCCTCCCCCTCCCCAGCAGGTCGCTACCCCAGCCCGGGGCCCCTGCTCCACCACCCCCACCCCACCCCCAACTCCAGACCTGGCTCGGAGCGGCGAGGAGGAGGGAGAGAGGGAAGGAGAAAGAGGGAGAGAGGAGATGGGGGAGGGGAGGGAAGGGG
>PVKN010010296.1:0-22812 GCA_004027915.1 Capromys pilorides
GACAAAGCAGCTCAAGGTTCAACCCCAGGAGCCAGGCAGGTCCCTCCCTTTCCACTCCTGTTAAGACTCACATCTCCAGGGTGTCAACAAGGTCCCCTGTAAACCTGGTTCTGGACTTAGCCAGGCCAGGAAAATGCAAACCTGCTGGTACACAGAAAAAATGAAGAAAATTTCAAAAGACTACAGAGAAAATGAGAAACACCAATGGAAAAGAGAGAGAGAGAGAGAGAGAGAGAGAGAGAGAGGGAGGGAGGGGGAGGGAGGGAGGAGACTTTAAAATAAGTAATGTTTCAGGAGCTTGAAACAAGGAATACTGGAGAATTCATAACAGGCCAGGCATGGTGGCACATGCCTCTCCCAATCCTTGGGAGTCTGGGGCAGGAAGATCACAGTGACTTTGAGGCCAACTTGAATCACAGTGTGTTGATTCTGAGTTACACAGTGGGACCCTATTTCAAAAACACATGCAACAAAGAATAAAATAAAAACACACATGTGTAAGACATTAAGAAATAAAAATAAGCAGAAATTATAGAAATAAGATGAAGAATCATTACAATAGAAATTCAACAGAATTTGGCATGGCGGCACACAGTTATAATCCCAGCACTCTGAAGGGCTGAGAGGCAGGAGCATCAGTTCTAGCCCAGCCTGAGTAATATGGAAACAAAAAAAAAAAGAAGGGGACCAGGAATATAGTTCAGTAGAACAGTGCTGGCCTGGCAAGTACAAGGTCCTGAGTTCAATTTCCAGTACCAGAAAGAAAACAACAAAAAGATGGGAGGTAGCTCAGTGTGAATGTCCTGGGTTTGATTCCCAAGAGACAGGATTGTACATACGCATTGTACCTGGAAATTCTTGGGGAGTTACCCAGCAGGCAACACTAGGGAAGGTTACTCAAACCACAAGAAACCAACGAAAGAAAACAGAGGCCAGCTGGCTCCAGTATGCAAATAGCAGACGTTCATTCAGGACTGAGGGCAAAGCATGACAACTTTCAGAGCACGGAGACTAAGAGTCACATTCTGAAGACCCATGGTGCAGTCTACGGAAAAGGTGACAGAGTGGCAGGAGAGGGATCTGAGAGTCAACAGGGATAATGAAACTGCAGATGTGCACATCATGGAGGATTCAGGGCTAACTGCAAAACATTGCAACTTCACAGCTAATAAGTAAACTGTTGCTGGCATAGTGGTACATGACTGTAATCCCAGCTAGAGAGGCTGAACCAAGACTGCCAGAGCTTGAGGCCAGCTACTACATAGCGAGTTTTAAGGCCAGCCTGAACTACACAGAGATCTTGGGAGGGAGAGAGGGAGGGGAGGCCAGGCATGGTCACTCACGCCTGTAATCCCAGCACTCAGGAGGCTGAGGCAAAAGGATTGCTGCGAGTATGAGGCCAGCTTGGGCTACATAGCAAGACACTACGTCAGAAAGAGACAGAAAGGGGAAGGAGGGGGAGGAGGAAAGAGGAAAGGAAAATGAAGAGGAGGAGGGAAAGAGGAAGAGAGAAGACAAAAACTAAATAAAAATATAATCTGAAAAGGCAAGTGGGTGGCTAAAATGGACAGGCTCTTAAAAAGTGAAGGGTGGCAGTGCTGACTGGCACATGTCAATACCTACTCAGGGAGCTCCCTCTTGCTCTTGAGAGATGGTCTAATTCAAACTTAATAACCAATTACTGAATGAGCTATACTGTCTCTCCCCCTAGAAAATGTGTCAACCAAAGCCACCAACAGGACAGAAATTCCAGCTTCAAAACTTTCAATTACAGGCAAAGACAGTACTGATGCCCCCTGAGAAATCAGAATTTCTCTGTGTGTTAAGAAGGTAAACATCAAAATGTGAATGCAATTATATCAACCAAAGTAAAGATGTTGTGTGTATGTCTAACACCCTAGAATGATATTCTTGCCATCAACCACACTTCCAATCCTAAGAGAAAAAACACCTTGAGGTATCCCTTCACTAAAGACCTTTTTTCCCTTTTTAAATCAATACTTTACAGGTAACTTGATATATACATACATATATATGTCATATATATGTATATATCAAAGCATAATCCTATATTTGTGAAAAAAAATACTGGCGCTGAATGTAACAGACAGGTGAGAGCAGCCTTATCTGCCTGTCATGGCTGCCTCAGGTAAGACCTAGCATCTATCCAGGCGATTGCCCTCACAATATCAAGCACAAACACTGGGCTCCAACGACACGACACTCATTCTCCCACCTTGCAATACAAGCAGAAACTGAGTTACAGCTTATTTCATAAACATTTTTGGAGGGAAAATGAAGCCTTCAGTGTCTTCCAGTACACGGTGAGCACTGGGTCAGCAGTGTGGACTTCCTGCCTGCAGGAACCAGCAGGGGTAGCCAACTCCAGAGTCAGCTCAGCTCAGCCGAGACCATGGAAGGTGCTGTGCCCATCACTGAAAGCACAAACGTTAGCGCCCATCCCACAACGAGTCCACATAGCAAACTGCAGAACGATGCAGAAATGGAAAAGTGCAATGGTATTACCGGAAGAGTGAAGAAGGCAGGGTGCTTTGCTTCATCTTCGTATTTGCCTTCCGTGGAGCTCCCGGCCTCCATCGACTTGGAAGTAGTATTCTTGCCAATGCCCATCATGAAGAGAAGCCAGCAGTTCTACACTGCTGCTGGCCTGGGGTGGGTAGAGTGAAGGCTTATTCTATCCAGGTGATGAGGATGAGACTCGGCTTCCAATGCCTGGAGCACCCAACTCTCAGATGGAGATGAAACCTGTGAGCGCCATTTCTTAGCACCTGCAAGATACAGAGAAGACAAATCACCTGAAGCACACGGCACAGGATCTGGGCTCAATGAGTTCCCTACACAGAGAAAAGTCACAATGAGTATTATGCCCAAACACCTACAATTTTCAAACGCACTCTCTTTATTTACAGTCACTGCTTTTGAATGCCCTGAAATGGACTGTCACAAGTATCACAATAGTACCTGTGAAAACATGACTCTAGTAGGCCTCTGATATTTCATGGTGTACACACCTTACCACCTAGCACTACCTAATAGCTGTCGGTCCTGATGGAAATGCTAAGTATGTGTCCTGTCTAACAGTCACCCCTGGTCATGGCTGGTACAAATGAGGAGCTGACTTAAAAGAAGCCAAAACATTATTAAACGACAACATAAGTCAAAAAAAAAAAAAAAATTCATGCCCTTCCCTTGCCCCTAAAGAGGAAATACTGATAAGAAATGAGGAGAAAAGAGATGGGAGAGGAGTCAGCACCACTAGACCCAAGATGTACTTGATGGGTCTACAAAAATCTCAACAACTCTGACACAGTTCAAGGAAGAAATAACCTAACGCTTGAGGGGACCAGGGAGATAGCTCCATGGCAGAAGTGCCTGCCTGGCAAGTGCAAAGTCATGAGTTCAAACCCCGGTCCTGCCAAAAAACAAAACAAACAAAGTAAATGAACAAAAATAATAACCTAACTCTTGAGTCAGGACTTACAAGGGAAAAGACTTAATACAGGACACATAACTTATTAGAGAATTACTTTATAATACTTATCAAAGTGTCAAACAAATGCAAAAGAATGTGTGAGACTTGTCCACACAATGAAGACCCCAAAAAACCCAGCGAGGACCTGTATCCCATGGCAGCTTCCTACATGAGTCCAGCTGGAGGCCTAGTACCCACACGGCAATGTCTCATGCAGGTCTGAACCAAGGATCTACCCTAGGAAGGCCCAAAAAGGTCAGCGGCGGAAGCTAGAAAGTCTGCACCAGCAGGGTGAAGGATCTGTGCCAGCAAGCTGAGGATCTGCAATGGAGCCAGGAAGCTGTGCTCAAGGTAAGGACCAGAGTTCTGCTAAAAAGAACCACAGACACCCTCAGTGACAGTGTGGACCCAAGCTCCCCTGATGGTGAGAACAAGTGAGTTCCTATCAGGAAAGCCAGCGTGCCAAGCTTCTCCAGCACAACCAGCAGTACACCATCTTTTCCTCCAGTTCTTTTATGCTGTTGGCGACAATCCTTAGGTGGGCCTCCCTCACCCAGAACCGTGCTGACTCAGTTCAGCTGGATGTTACAAATTGAGTGTTAGATAATCCGCCACACTCACATTCCAGAATGAAAAGAAAAATCTAAACAAGGCTTGGCACAAGACTATAAACCACCCTAGAGGCTGAGGCAGAAAGATCACAAGTTTAAAGACATCGTAGGCTAAAATAGGAGACCCTGTCTTTCAAAAAAAAAACCTAAGAGAAAGTGAAAATCAGGATGCTTCTGGCATACCTAGGCAGCTTATTTTTGGTTAAGCAGCAGAAAATTAAATCCCAATTTTAAAACATGAATTATGACCTGGACAAGGGAAGCAATCCACCTAGATAAATAAGCATTTGCAGCATCTGGCTTCAAAAACTAAGGGTTCATGGGCTTCCTACCAGGACTGGCACACATACAGCTCAACATGCCTCAGAATGCCTGATTTCTATAAAGAAAGGTGTGATGCAAGCAGCCAGGGTGGGGAGGGCACAGCATCTTCAATGGTCAGATTCCGGGGACACATCAGTTGTTAAGCACAAGTCAGTTTCCCATTGAAAATCACCCAGCCCTCCATCCTGTGTCTGTGCAGCCAGCTGCGGAGAGGGTGCAGATGTCGACAGGGACACCACTCAAGAACAGCCACAGCGACTGCGCTCACACATACTTTGACTGAGCCAGGGAAAAGAGAAATGCAAACAAATAAGAGCAGATTATGCAAAAGTTGAGTTCTAGTTGGAGATCAGAAAGGAAATAAACAGCTTGCCCTCACAACAAGCTACATCAGAGAAACACAGACAGCTGGGTGTACCTCACATGCTCTTCTAAGGTGGGATGCTGGTTTACGTTTTTATCCACAGCTGTTTAAACCAGCTGTTCTCAACTCAAAGAGATCCTTGCACTCGCCAGGGAAGAATGGCAAGGTCTGGAGGCCATGGGCCTCACAACTGGCAACAAGCCAGCCACATGAGGGGTGAGGCGGAGCTGCTGCACATCATCCAGGGCTGAGGACAGAGGCTCAGGCAGGGACAGCAGAGGCAGCAGCTGGGGAGAGAAAGCATAGAATAACGACTACTGATACACAAATGTATCCTTCGAACTGTTCTGGGACAAGTCCCCAGAACACAAAGTAAGCCACCCCAAGCACCAAGGCTGAGAACGGGGCCTCAAGGCCAGGAACCTCGCACCAGCCTGAGATGAGAGAGCCTGTCCACATGGCAGGAAGGCAGGGCAGGCAAATGCCAAGGTCCTAAGGCAGAATGCCAAAGATGAAAGGAAAGCAGCAAGGCCAGAGTGGAGTAAGGGTCTGCACTGGAATTTGCGGTAAAGTAAGAAGAATCTCCCAGGGATTCCAGCGTAGGGCGACAGTCACCAACCCAAGATGATCCACTGCCCTCTTCTTGCTGCTTGCAAAACCACAGAGCACTACAGTCGCAGCCCTTGAGAGACCATCCTGTACTGCCCCGTGAGATCCTGCCTTAAAAAAAAAAAAAAAGATTTTAGAAAACAATAAAACCCCAGAAAACAATGAGCAAGTCACACATGCTCTTATCCTGACTGCCTGAGAGGGAAAGGAGGCAACAAAGGATGAAAGACTGTGATGATAGTAACAATGCCAGTAATGACAGTTTTTCACTGCAAGGGTCTACCTGTGGCAGGAACTCATTATATAAATGGCAATTATTTCTGACCCATGACTAGTATCACTTGATTTGCTCATTAACTCTACAAAGTGAGCCTCAAAGAAAAGAGATAAAGTATCTCAACAAAGGACACGCAGCCATAAGCAGTGGAGGAGGATTCAAATTCTAATGAGGATTTCCAGTCTGTCCTAACTGCTTTTACAGGGAGGCATAACGCTGTCCTTTCCCTGCTTGGCTTCCGGCCACCCACCCACAAGCACAGCCACTGTGAGGCTGGAGCTACAAGGGCTGGGCACACAGGTGAGGCCCTTTATGGAGGTGCTGCTCTGGCCCTGGCAGCTGCCTGGCTGGGCATAAGGTAGCCATCCCCTGGCTGGACTACAACTGTTGTAACAGTCCTCAGATCCCCTGATGGGCTGAGTGAGGTGAGGGGCGCCTGCCCTCCTGGTACCAGCAGCCCCAGCCTGGTGCTCTCTTCCCCACACGGCCTCTCAGCATCACCCAACAGCCACTGAAATCCTTTTTGTTTTTTGGGGAATTGGCCCTGGATTGAACCTAAGGCCTTCACACTGAACTATAACCCAGTCCTTTTTATTTTTGAGATAAGGTCTCTCTAAGTCGCTAAGTTGTCCAGACGGGGCTCAGACTTCCAATCCTCTTGTCTCAGCCTTCCAGAGACATGCACCACCATGCCTGGCTGCTTGTTCCATTCTGGTCTGTCCTCGATCATGTTCCCTGTTTCTGCACAGCTTCCTAATTAGCTTTAGAGGGACACAAGTCCCTTCACCAACCAGGCTGAAAGTTGTCACCCTCCTCATCCTCCCTCCCTGTCTTTCCTGACCCTTGAACGTGTCAGCCCTGCTACCTCTGGCTCTTGCACATGCTATCCCCCCAAAACGAGTACCTGCATCATCTTACAGCTTTCTACAGGGGCAGCTCCTATCCACAGTTCCTCTGATTAACCCCTCAAAATGGCATCTGAGGACCATTATCATCAGTGAAAGGCAATATCCACCTGCTGCCCCCAGCCAACAGCTGCAGGAACAAGAGGACCCACACTACCACTGATGAATTTGCCATGTATATATTAGAGTATCTCCGAATTTATAGAATGATGTATACTTATTATGTAACAATCACCCCCCCCCACTTTTTTTTTGTTTGTTTGTTTGTTTTTGAGACAGTGTCTTGTCATGTAGTTCAGGCTCGCCAAGACTCACTATGTAGTCCAGGTTAGCCTCAAACTCACAGTGATCCTCCTGCCTCAGCCTCTGGAGTGCTAGGATTACAGGCATATGCCACCACACCTTAATAGAACATGGTCCCCCAGCCACTATACTTCAGTTTGTTAGTTGCCCAGATACTAGTACCTGATCCGGTTTGAGTTGCCTGGTCTCTTAGAAATGGCCGGTCATACTGTTGATGTATAGCCGGTCACTGTGATGCACACTGTATAAACCAATCCCCAACGGACAAGCCATTCTGCCTCTCTACCTCCTGCTGGATCATCTCATATAAACCCCAGACACCAGTGATCAGGGCCTGATGTTAGGGGAATGATCCTGATCAGTGCCCCTCAGTGTAACTAAATCTGCACCCAAATCCTCGTTTTAGTGTTTCTACTTGCCATTGCAACACCTGGCTTGCAACAATCATTCTTGTTTAAGGCTCTTGTCACCTCAAGCCTACCCATGAGTGGGCAGGTGCATTAGTGTGAATCAAGCTGGGTGCATCTCCATCACCACTGTCGCTGGATGGTGATGGAACAAAATGGAGAACCTGAAAAGACCAAATCCTGACTGTACCAAGGGATATGAAAATCTCACAATTAGACCGCTAGTCCCAAATGACATGAGCAGCAAATCAAACAGCATCCTCATCCCACTGGTAAATGACAACCCAGCCCCTTTTTAGTGCATGGTCTCTAGCTAAGGAGTTTACATTTTTAAAGAACTGTGAACTACAACAAAAAAGGACATATGACAGAGACCACTGGACCAACAGAAAGGTTCTAAGGTGTTTACAGAAAAATCTGCCAACCCTGACAACAATGGAAGGAAGCGATCTTGTTCAAAGCAAAAATAACATTAAGTACTTATACAAAATTTCTCAAAATGTGTAGGTAGCCTTTAGGAAGAAAACTATTAAATACTAATTCAGTACATAAAAGAGATCTGAATAATCAGAGAAATAGTACTCCTGGATAGGAAAACAACTGCAAGGGCATTTATTCCAATAAACATAATCTGTAAATAACCCAAAAGTGGACAGGAATGGTTGCTAAACATGCCTCTGTCTTAGTTACTCTTCTCTTGTTGCTGGAACAAATACCCAACATGCAAAATGAAGGAAGGAAAGGTTTATTTAGCTCACAGTTACTGGAGGTTTCAGTTCATACTTGGCTGGCTCCGAGGCAGAGAAGCACAGGGCAGAGAACAGCAGTTCATGGCAGTGGAACAGCAACAATATGATGACAGAGGCAAACAAACAACCAGGGGAGCAGAGAGCAAGGGCTACCGTCTGTCTCTCTATCTCTCTTTATATTACATTCAGGCTCTCTGCCTTAGCCTATCCACCTTAGGCCACACTAATAATTCCAGCCATACTCAGACCGATAACCCTATCAGTACTAAAACACATAATCCTAGTGGATCAACAGTCAAGCAATCCCAGCAGTACTCAGACCCACAGTCCCATCAGTACTAAAACACATAATCCCAGTGGATCATGACTCAAGTCTCAAACTCTACAAGTCCCTGCCCCATGATTGCATGAGGCTTTGGGGGGACAACTAGACAAAAACCATAACAGCCTCTGTAAGACTAAGTTATGAAGTCACAAATATCTGGAAAATAGTAAGAGAAGCAATCAGCTCTCAGCTAGAAACTATAGTACAAGGCTGTAATAAGCAGAAAAGTTTAACAGAGCTATAATAACAGACTAACATGAAACACTGGAAACCCACTAACTGGCGGAGCATGGCAGTCTCCACACTGAGGGAGGCTCACGAGCCCAAGCAGGATAGTGCTACCAGGGGTCTAGGGAACCAGAATTTCAGAGCTGCCATTTAACAGGTATGAAGTTTTTAATACACAAGGAATGTTTTAAAGATTTATTATAGAACACTTCACGTGGTGAGCAATAACTATACTATGCATTTAAAAAGTCAGCAGAGGGGCTGGGGAGATAGCTCTGTGGTACAAGTGCTTGCCTGGCAAGTGCAAGGTCATGAGTTCAAACCCCCATCCCGAAAAAACAAAACAAAACAATCTTTGGGCTGGCGAGATGTTTCAGTGGTCTAAAGCGCCTGCTTAGGAAAGCTTAGGCAACTGTAGGGACTGCAGTTCGATCCCCAGCACCACATGCTGTGCCAGCCCCACCACCAGGGCGGGCTGAGCCAGCCATAAAATAAATAAACAAAAAAGTCAGCGGATTTATCTTAGGGCTGGGGAGAAAGCAGTCTCAGGCATCTGCCTGGCAAGCACAAGGACCCAGGTTTGACTCCCTGGTATCACATGCTATGCCAGCCCCAGAACCCCAGGCACTGTACCAGCCCCATAGATATGGTAGCACCTGTCTGTAATCCCAGCACTAGGGGGGCTGAGACAGAAGGATCACTATAAGCCCAAACTGCTTGTATCTATATGTATGTGTGTGTGTATGTATATATTTTAAAAAGTTGGGCCAGGAAGATAGCTCAGTGGACTAAGCGCCTGCTTAGGCAAATGCAGGACTGGGGTATGACCCCTGGCACTACAGGCCTCACCGGCTACACCCCCGGGTGCACTGAGCCAGCAACAGAGTCCAGGCGTGGTGACGCACATCTGTAATCCCAGCACTCCAGAGCCTCAGGCAGGAGGACTGCTTTGAGCTCAAGGCCAGCGTGAACTGCATAGTAAAACCTTCTCTCAAAAAAGAAAAGCAGCTGTATTTTGTGTTGACTATTCTTACCCTATAAAAAGATGAGAATACTGATTTTTTTAAAAAATGAGGCCATGAGTAATTGGATTCAAAGGCAGCTTTACAACTGGGTGTGATGGTTATGCTTGCCAATTCCAACAATCTGGGAGATCAAGGCAGGAGGGTCACAAACAAGGTAGAGCCAAGCCTCAGCAACTTAGTAAGGCGCTATCTTAAAGTGAAAAAAAGAAAATTTAAAGGGGTGGGAATGCGACTCAGAACAAAGGTCCTGAGTTCAATCCACAGTTTTGGGGAAGAGGAGGACATCACAATGCAAATTTAAAAACAGTATGTATCGCACCAACTGGCTGTGCCTGTGTAAAACATGCACGCGTGTACACAGCTACCAAGCAAGCTGCTGAATGACAGGAGCACCAAGGAAGTCCCTCCTGCTGCGCAGGGCCAGCCAGCTGGGGTTCTCTGGAGCTCAGTGTTTTTCACCTGGCCATTTCTCTCCCACCCAGGAACCAAGGTCATCCTGCTCACTGTGGTTCAGCAGGCTGCCTGGCTTAAAGTAGGATGGTATCTTCGAAAAAGAGAACGAGCTACTCATTCTGCACGGTGCTCCTTGCAGAAACATGTCCTCCCATGGCCAGCACTCAGCAGAGTTCCAGGTCCAGAGCATGCAAAGCCCAAAGGGTTGAGTGTGGTGCCGATGGGCAGATCCTCTCCATGGAATTCATAGTTATACCTCCAGCCTTCAGCTGGGGATCACACAAAAGATGCCCACAAAATACACATTTACTCCCGGATAGATGGCACTCACTGAATACTGCTTCATAAACACCCTGCAGATTCATCATGTGATCCCCCCAACCTACAGCTCCCTCAAAGAATGTAAGAAGAATTAAGAGAAAGACTGCCTAAGGGTGGTGGTATATACATGCAACCACAGCTACTTGGGAGGCTGAGGCAAGAGGACACTTCAAGGCCAGCCTGGGCAACATAGCAAGTTCCTGTCTCAAAAAAATCAAAGGAGTAGGCACTGGGGAGATAGCTCGGTGATCTAAGTGCCTGCCTGGCAAATGCAAGGACCCAAGTTCGATCCCTGGTACTGCCAGCCCCAGAGCCAGGTGTGCCACGCCAGCCATAGAAACTGAGCATGGTGATGCACACCTGTAATCCTAGCACTGGGGAGGCTGAGACAGAAGGATCACTAGAGTCTGAGCTGTATAGCAACACCATGTATTGAATAAATAAAAGATTTTTTAATTTTTTTTTTTTAATTAAAGGGGTAGGAGATGTTGCTTAGTGGTAAGATACTTGCCTAGCACGTAAGAGGCCTAGGTTCAACCCCCAGTACTGCAAAAAAGGAAAATCAGAAAGGAAGGAGGGAGGGAAAACAGTGGGACTGGACAGAATAATCAGTGCTGAGGACTCTCTGGGAGGCTTATTTAAAATGCATTTTCTCCCAAGAAAATAAGCAAAAGTGAAAACTTGCTTTGTTCATAACAGCCCCAAATTTCAAGTACTAAAAAGGTCCAAATAACAGATAAATGAATCAAAGGAATCTTCTCCGCAGTAAAAAGGAAACCAGTACTCAGCAAAGCTGTGCTCTGACGGAAGAAGCCTAAGACAGTGCTGTCTGGGCCCAAAAGGCAAACTGAGTCTGGAGCACCAGGAAATGAGGGTGGCTCCGCAGGGGAGGGAGGGAGGGCACCAGAGAGAAGGGCGCCTTGGGAGAGCAGGAATACTACACTCTGTCACTCACTGGGGGTAAACTACCTCAATGCAGAAGGTAATAGAAGGAAAAGAAAAAATACTGTGATGTGAAAACTGTCACCAGTTGAAGAAATGTCTCCTCCATATACCTGTCTTGGTAACTAGAAAGCTAGCCTTGTGACAAACACACAAATCCTCAAATCCCCCAACCCTAGGTCTGGGCAAAGGATTTTCTGTGCTCACACAAGCCCATCCAGACGGGGGAGTGTGGGTAAGAAGGGTGACGTCAGGGTGAGGACATCAAACCTCAACCTGCCAGTTGAGACTTTTGTCCTTAACACCACAAAAACTAAACCTTCAGGAGCTGCCAGGTTCAGTGATAAAGTACATTTTAAAGCCAACCTGTGGTTCTCTGCTTAAATCCCATCATTAGGGGATTATGGCTGAACTGCGGCTTCCTCACTACACTCTGCAGATGCTAAACATTTGACCTAAACACTCTTAATCCAAGTTTTTAAAAAAGGATTATTAAAATAAATATCCCAACTTATGTAAGTTCTACCCCCTTTAAATTCACGTAACACAGTCCTGCTTTAGAAAGTTTCTGTTGCTTGTCTTAGCTGTAACTACCCAGCTCCACGTAGGCTCTGAGCAGCTATGAATGAACCTGTAAGTCGTGGTTGTTATTAATTAAGCCCTGTGATGACAACTATGCTCACTCGGTGTGACTAAAAGTCTCCATCATCCACAGCCTCCTCTAAAACACTTAGAGAACTTTTGCTCTTATTTTTTACACTGCACGTCAGGACCCATCAGCAGGTCACAAAGTTAACTTGGTGGATTCTCTTTTATTGCAGAACCAGTTATTGAAATCAGGCCCTTGTGCTTGCCAGGCAAGCACTTATTCTACAGAGCTATCTCCCCAGCTCCTCCCCACCCCCTTTTTTTTCTTAGTGGATTCTAGAACAGGATTTTTTAAACAGTGAAATTCAGGACTGAGAATGTAGTTCACTAGTAATGAGAGAAAATTTTAAAAGGCAAAGAAAACAATGAAATTAAGCAGAAACAAAGAGAGTTTTGTTTCACAAGATAAGGGTGACCCAGGGCTATGATTTGGACATGGTTTGATTGGATCCCTGGGGGTTCAGGCATTGAAAATATGGTCCTCTGTGAGGTGACACTCAATGAAAAGTCCTTAGAGTAACTTTGCAAGTGAGTAAGTAGCTCCCATGGGACCCTGGCTAATTACTGTGGGAAGGCCACACAGAACAGTGAGCCTGGCCTGAGCCCTACCCTGGTTTCCCGTCTCCTTGTTCACTGGGATCTCTTCCTCTTAACTGTAAGACAAAGAATCCTCTTTTCTTTATAAACTACTCTTCCTCAGCCATTTCATTATAGCAACAGAAAACTGACCAAAATATCGAGAGTTTCAAAGCTTTGTGCTATGAGTCAGTCAAAACAAGTCTGAAAGTCACTGGTGTAACTAAACCTCTGCACAGTGTCAAAGGCATAATCCATGTTCCTAGTTGAAACAGGGTCACTTACTAGCCCTATAATACTTACAGGTGTATTATACCAACACACCTGTAAGAATGACACGCATGAGTCAAGGTGATGACACCAGCAACAAAACAGTCCCCCCTCTACCCTATGGAGACCTGGAATCACATCATTAGGGTGATCTTTCTTCCCACATCAATGACAATTATCTATGAGCTTTGCGCAAATCACCCCATGGCTGCAACTAGAGGGTCTCCTTTGTGTTCCCAGTGCCTCAGCCTTCGTCACTGTATCATTTGAGGACTTATTCTTCTCAGGGTGGTACTTTCAAAAGACAAAGAGCAGATGCAACCTGAATGTGAAGGGGAACCCAGGTTCCACTGCAGGTTCCGCCTCAGACACTGGGTTCCATCTACAAACAGCCCACCCAAAGCGAGCAGCCCTCAGAGCCCCCAACCTCAGCAGCGCTGACTGGAGCATCATCTGGAGATTGTGGGTACTCAGCAGTAGGCCAGAGGACACAGAGTTGTTGCTAAGCTGAATTTTCCTGGCCCCTCCAAGGGTGAGGGAGGTGGGAAGGAGCATTCCTTACCAAAAGCCAACATTTACAGCATGTATCCCAATAGGACAGCTGACAAAGCAAGTGAAAGAACAGGCCCCACCTGCAGAGATCCCTTCAGTCTGTCTGAGAGGCTCTGCCTGAGAATTCCTGAGAGAGTAAACTCCAGCCCTAAATCCAACTCTTTAAGTTCAAGTCCAGCCCAATGTGGGTGAGTTTGCTGACCTCTGTTTATATGCACACTTGAGAGCCTGCACTGTCGCAATGAGAAGACACTGACCATCAGCTGTGGAAAGGCGGGGGGGTCTGTACACAATAAATGTCAGAGCAGGGGTGTTTTGCTCTCTTTGGAGCTTTAGCCTAAAAGCCAGCAGCAGCTGCCTTCATTCTCTTGCCCACTGGGTATTGGTTGCCTAACTCTCCTGGGACAGATCTACAGAAATGCCTTCCTCTGACTATTTAAACAAAAATGTAACAAGACCTTCAACCTTCCTGAGCCTCACCATCCTGACCACTCCTCCCTTAGCCCAGACGCCCCACAAGCTGTACACACTCATCTCTCATCCACGGTCTGGGCTGAAGAGGCCACCTCCTCCAAAATGCATTAGCTGTCCCTCTCTGCACAGGGTTCCAAGACCCAGCTTCCATATCAGGCAGGGATGGGCGTCTTGTATGGAAAAGGCACTCACATACTGGAGGAAAACAGGCATTTTTCTGTGGTCCTGCTAGTCATACACCCACAGATACCCTCCAAATTCATTCCAGGGAATCTTACGGCTATAGCACCAAATGGGGAAGGGAAGAGATAAGGCATCAAAGAGTGTGGCCTGCAGGCTAGGTTAAAATAATAAACACAGGGCCAAGGGTGGTAACACATATCTGTAACCCTAGCCCTTGGGAGGCTGCAGAGGAGAACTGCCACAAACTTGAGGGAAGCCAGGCTCACATAGTGAGTTCAAGGCCAGCCTGGGGTGAGACTCTGCCTAAACAAAACAAGATGGGGGTGGGGTAGTAGCTCCTGATAGAGTGTTTGGCTAACGAGCACGGTCTCTTAGCCAGTGATGGTGAACATTTTAGAGGCCGAACATCCAAGCTACAACCCAAACCCACTTACTACAAAGTTCTAGTACTGCAGTTAAACTTGAATACTGAGGTTTTACTTTAGAAAAAAACTCTTTCGTTTAAAAAGAAAAATAAATGTATTCCATAGGTTCACCACTGCCCTAGGCTCAATCCCTAGCACCACAAATAATAATTACACATACATACTTCATATATTTAGACACATAGGTACACGAAAACTGCATTTAAATGGGTTTTACTACATGCATTTGTGGGGGGAGGGTGTGTGCCAAGAATTGAATGCAGGACCTCACACCTCTCAGGCAGGCACTGCACCCCTAAGCCACATCCCCAGCCACTGCATACATTTCTCCTGTGTGATTTAATATGTCACAGTGCTGTACAAGTGTATTTAACATGTATTCATAGGACTGGAGATACAGCTGAGTGATAGAGTACTTGTCTGGCATGTGCAAGGTCCTAGGTTTGATATTCAGCACCCCAAAAAGTTAAATAAAATGTATTAATTACCAGCCATCGTGGGAGCCACTGGAAAGCTAATTTTTTTTTTGGGGGGGGGGGCAGGATTGGAGTTTGAACTCACGACCTTGCATCTTGCCAGGCAGGCATTTGTGCCATGGAGCTATCTCCCCAGCCTCCAAAACTTTTCATTCCTAAAGGAGATCACTGGAAAGCTAATTCTGACAAGATAAAAACTAGCACATAATAGACTACCAAAATTATCCCATCCCATTCCACATGCAAATCCTTTCTCCATCTCTTCTTTTGCCTGGGAAACAAACTTGATTTCACACACACACACACACACACACACACACACACACACACACACACACGTACAGGGTCTACAGGGTCTCATACATAGATCAGATTCATAGCAATCTGCCTGTGCTCAGCCTCCCAAGAGCTGGGATTACAGGTGTGCGCCACCACGCCCAGTCTCATCTGCCTAAGCAGGCAGCTCTCATCTGCTGAGCTATTTGGCAGGGCCTGAACTCTTAACAAAACTTCTGGGAGTTGTGATTCCCATTCACAGCTGAGTGAATGAGGCACCAAGGTTCGGCCTTGGACAGAAGCTACAGGTGGAAGTGACCAGCAGGCAAGCATTGAGACAAAGGGCTGACAGGTCACCTCTGAAGGTCATTTTGGAAGAAGCCAAGGACAACTCAGTTATTGCCAGGGAACAGAAAGCCTCCCCCTTTGGGGCCTCCTAACCCCTCTCCCATGATAATGGCCTTAGTAGCCATGGTGCCTTCCAGAAGCTGGCTCTGCCCTGCTGCACCTGGGCTCTGGGCCCCTTCCTTCCTTCCCAGCACAGCTGATGACTAACATCTCCCCTCTTGAAGAGGAGGCCTAGGAGAAGGGTCACCTCCAGCTGCTGCTGCTGCTGCCCCCACTGAAAGAAGCCACAAGTGTGGAGGAAAGGTTTCAAATAAACCAACTAACATGAATTTTCTTTCTTTCTCTCTGTACCAGGGATCGAACTCAGGGCCTTATGCTTGCCAGGCAGGTACTTACACAGCAGAACTATCTCCCCAGCAATAGCCAGCTCTTTTCTCCCTCCTTCCCTCTCTCCCTCTCGTCCTTTCCTTGTGCTTCAAGCCCCAAAGCCAACTTTCCTTCCCACACCTGCGAAGAAGCCTGGCTCCACTCTCCCTTGTTGCTAATTATCCATTATATCCATTCAGTTTTGCTTGGGCTTTACCCTATTTACTTACTTCTCTCAACCCCAGGTTTCCAGTCCATTTGCAAGTCTTATGCAAAATCCTTTTCCTACCCACCACTCTAAAGCCCTTCCGTGGTGGCGCCAGGAGTTGCTCCTCCTCCCTGCAGACAAGCCGACTCTCCCGAGATAAGGAACAGAGCTCTGAGGCCTCACCCTCCCACAGACCACCTGGCGCTGAGCAGCATCCGCCCAGCCTGTGCCCAGCCTGTGCCCAGCCTGCGCTGCAAGGAGGATGACCTGGGCTGGGTCCCCATAATTCTCCCCAGGGTAAAGCACACAAAAATCCAAGGGCAGGGTTTTTCCTTGGCCTCCCATAAATGGGTGCCTGCAAATATTACACATCTGTATCACACATTTCCTTTTTCTGAAAGCGTGTTCTCTTCTTCCAAAAACAAAACAAAAAAAGATTCATAAAAAGCAAGTACACTAAATACTGTAGAGACAGCAATCATTTAGAACTGTATACCATGTATGCACAGTTTTTCTCTGGTATTTCTGATGAGGTGGTGCGGTTATACAATTTTGGCCAGCCCCTATGAGTTATAAAAGCCGAAATTGCTTCAGCACCTGAGGGCCTCTTCGGCCGAGCACCAGGACGCACCAGGACTGTGCGAGTCATGCCAGACAGGAAGAGGAGGCTTTGGGAAAGGACACTTCTAGGATTGCAAAGGTAAAAAAGCTTCTTAATGCAGAAGCCCTGCATTTCTCTAACATTCTTATAATCTAAAAACCTTAAAGGTATTAAATACACATACTCAGCTTTACAGGAGACCCCAACTTGCCATGAAGTTCAATCTACATTCATTTTTGTTGTCTACTTCTGAATTCCACATGAAAGAAGACATTAAAACAAACAAACAAAAAGCCCAGAATGTGGCAGTCCCAAGACTGGACTTAAGAAAATAAAACAAATAAGCGTCTGAAAACCATGGTATCTGACATTTTCATTTCTCCAGATAAGGACTTTATTGTTATTCTTTCTGGCATGTTTAATGAAGGGCACTGCCTTCTAAGAGCTACATAAATGTCAGCATTTACTTAGTGACACCTGACAGCTCTGGGAAGGTCTCTGGATTTTCCACTAATCTAGCTGAGCCAACTTAACTCAGGCTCTGCTCCCTCTGAAACACAAGGCAGAAACAGTCATATACACCACAAAATTGGACACGTGGCCACAAGTCAAGTGGAGCAGCCTCAGGACTCATCCCCCAAGCAGGGCTTCTGCATTAAAAAGCTTTTTTACCTTTGCAGTCCTAGAGGTGTCCTTTCCCAAAGCCTCTTCTTCCTATCTGGCACGGCTCGCACAGTCCTGGTGCGTCCTGGTGCTCGGCCGAAGAGGCCCTCAGGTGCTGAAGCAATTTCGGCTTTTATAACTCATAGGGGCTGGCCAAAATTGTATAACCGCACCACCTCATCAGAAATGCCATCTGTATTACACAACAGCCACCGCCTGGTTACAAACGGTAACTGCAAGCCTCTATTTCAGACTCCACACCAGCCGGTAGCAGGTTTCTACAAGGCAATCTGTAGTCTATTGTAGAAGTCCAGGAGCTGGGGATTACATGTCTCAAACCCACACAAAGGGAAACTCAAACCCATCTTTCCAAACCCTGAGGGTTCAGACGAACAAGATCACCCACGCTGCTGTCAGCACAGCAACAGGAGATTAATTTTATTCCTTGGTAATTTTTCATTTCCCCTATCAGGATCCCAGAGACAGTTGTTTTCCAAACTCAAGTGTCTGCAGATCTCGAGGTAGGAGCCCTTCATAAAGGCAGGCAATGCCAATAAGCTCCGTAAGTCCAAGTACCAGAAGTCCACACAGGCCCAGCTGCACTGTCCCTCTGAACAGAGGAAGGCCCCTCAAAGGCACAAAAAGGCAAAGCTGCACTGACACTAGTAAGAGGCCAAAAGCTGTCCCTGTATCCACACTGTCCTTCCAGGACCTGGCACCAAGCCACAGCCTGCCAGGAACCTGGGCAGGCAACACCCTGCGTATCCACCTCCCCTGTGCCAGACAGGATTCCACCTTAGATCCCCAAATCCACACAAGGACCACGAGGTCCTACAACAGAGGCTCTACCTGTAGCAAGGAACATCCTGGGAGACAAGTCCCTGGGGTAAAGCTGAGGAGGAGCCAGGGCAGCTACAAGGGACACAGGAGAAGATGGCACTGACTAGAGAAGCCATTGGAGACCTTGGGCCGAGAGCTGGGAGCCACATGCTCCAGGACACTCACCACAAGTACCCAGAGGTCCCCAGCAACCACCCAACTCGCTAATCAGCAACCGCAGGGAGCTGGGGCCTGCATTCTGGGGAAGACCCTGACCTCAGGGGCCTGCACTATGGGAGCGTCAGAAATGTCTGACAGGAGTGAGGGGTGCAGCTCAGCATAACTTGCCTGCCTAGTGTCCAGGAGGCTGAGTTCAATTTCAGCAATGCATATCAAATACCCCAAGTGGATGAGGGAGAAGTATTTTTTAAGGTTGGTATTAAAAATAAATAGAATCAGACAATAATGAGGAAAATTGACACAGTCCATGAAAACAATTACCCAAACTGAGATTATAAAAAGAAGCAATTATACCTATAGCTCAGGGGCAGGAGTGTGTGCCTGGCAAGTGCAAGGTCCTGAGTTCGATCCATGGTTCCACACACACACACACACACAAAAAGCAACACTAAGATAGTTTAAAAAAGGCAGAATGTGACAGAATAGACACAAAGATACTAAACAGTGCATAAAGTAACAAGCATGAGCTAGTCTCCCTGGTGAAGGGGCCAGCGGCTCCACGCCAAGTAATTCATGTAGGGATCTCCAGTGCGGAGGCTGCCCTACTGTACTCCTGTGTCCATCTGTTTTCTAAATTCTCATGGAGCCCCTAAGTCTCTGTCAGGTGACATGAGTAAGCTTCAATGCTTATCACCTATGTAGGGTTGATAAATTGGGACATAAAACAACAGAGAGGCTAAATTTGTACAAATGGAAGAAAAAAATTAATTCTTCAGAAATAACTTCATTTGAAAATATCTAATTTCATTAATCTCTGAGTTATGTTTTCATTTTAAAGATAAACTTTACACCAAGTATGCCTATAATGCCAGCACTTGAGAGGCTGAAGCAGGAGGATCACAGACCCAAGACTATCCTAAGCCACACACTGGGTCTGTGCTAGCCTAAACATTTAAAACTATGCCTCAAAATAGAAAACAGCAAAAACAAAAATCACCCCACATTTGGTGATTAGTTTTCCAAATAAATGTTATGTACTCACATTTCAGTGTTCCTCCTATTGTTAAACTTGAATAAAACATGTAATGTAATTTAGGATTATGAATTAAACAAAAACTACTGCTTCTGTAGAAAGAAAGGGGAGGGTCTATGTTAACAGTGCCCTCTAGTGTCATAATATTTAGTTAGCACTTGGTAAACGAAAGTACAAAAAAACCCTTAAAATCTATTTTATTTTATTTATTTTTGGCTAGCTCAGGCTGCCTTCAGGGCAGGTCGAGTATGGCTTGTGGAGCTGGGGATCAAACCCTGGTTTCCTGCACCTATGTTTGTGCAAGCAGGTGCTTCAACAACTGAGCTAAGCCGCAGGCCCCCAAAATCTATTTTTTTCCCCAAAATCTATTTTACAAAATGCCAAATATACAGAAAATGGACAGAACTAAAACACATTTTCATTTCCTTGAAAGGAGATCCTCCTGCCTCAGTCTCCCAAGCCCTGGGATTATCAGCATGCACCACCACAGAGGTGAACTTGCCTCCCATATTCATTATTCAGCTAATAAAACCCTTGCTTTTTCAGTTGAGCACAAAACTAAACACAGCAACACTTCCCAGCCCTAAAAGCTAGGCAACCAGGCCAGCCTAGCAGACAAGGTGGAGGCAGTAGCACCCTTCCCCTGCCAGCATCCCTCATCCCACCAGCTGCAGGAACACACTGCACACTGTCAAAGAATATTAAATACATGGCGGGGGGCACAAAAGGGCCCTGCCCACGTGAGAAAGGAGTTCCTGCTTCACTGTTTGGGTTGTTGGAGCAGCCAGAATTACACTCAACGTACATACGCAAGATGCAGAGATTAAAAACGAAGAAACCAGGCAGACAGTGGAGCTCAAGAGGAGGGAGCTTGTCTCCTATGTGTGACACCCTGGGTTTGATCCCCAGCATCATAGACAAGGTGGGGGGCACAGAGAACAGGGAGAAGAACAGAGAAAAGAGAGATGAGGCAGAGAAGAGGAGAGAGAGGCAAGAGGGAGAAAGAGGAGAGAGGAGAAAGGAAAGGAAAGGTGAGAAGGGAGGTGCAGGAGGGGAACAGAGAAGAAAAAGGAAATCCGGTGTTTGAACAAAACAAAAATATTTTACATTTAAGTAATTATAATGTGCACATTTCAAAAGTAAATGTGGCCTTTCAAAAGTGGAGGGGCACATGTGAGCAGAGCCCTGGCACCAGCCGCCGGGAGAAGGAGACCGGGTAGACTCTGTGGGCATGGGGTGGGCGAGAGGATTTTGCTGCACAAGACCCACAGCAAGGTTCATGCGGCAGGCAAGCATCTGGACCCAATGAATCAACCCATTGTTCCCCAGGCTATCAGACTCCTGCGACGCACAGGCTCCTGGCAGACACTTCAAGGCTGGCCACAAACTGCAGGCGCTGGGCCTGACTGGGAATGTGTGCCGACAGGCACCCACAGCCCTGTAGCCTCCAGCAAAAGCCGAGGTCACCAGGCGCTAGGTGTGAGCCCTGCCAGAGTCTGGGGGAGCGGGAGCCCTTAGTTCGTCATGGCAAAGACCCCACCCACCGATAGCCAGGCTCTTGCACCTAAATGGAGGGGGCAGAGCCCTCCATGTGGAGTTTCATCCTCAAGAGTGGGCCAAGCACCCAAAGCTGAATCATTTTTCTTTTTTTATTTATTTATGTATTTTGTACAGGGTCTCACTACACAGTTCAGACTCAGAGTGATCTGTGCACCACCACGCCCGTCTTGATGGCTGGCTCAGTGTGCCCAGAGGCAGGGCTGGCACCACATGTGGGGCTGAGAATCAAACCTGGTCCCTGCGCTTGCCTAAGCAGGCACTTAGTCCACTAAGCTATCTCGCTGGCCCTCCAAAACTTAATCTTATTCAAAGCTGGGAGGAAGCTAACCATAGGTAGGTGGATGATGTCATCCTTCATAAAGTGTTAATTCATACTGGTGCCTTCCACAAATAAGCCAAAAGGCCTAACTAGCAAATCAAAACATTCACTGATTTTATGAACGTACTTTCAGCAAGAAAACACAGTGACAGAAATTTTCTAGCCAGCAGAGATTACGCTGTACTATGTACCACATCTTACAAATGGGAAAAAGATCATTCGGGAGCAAAAAGGGCAAAAATCAATTATCTTAAATCATGTAAAAATCTAATCTCAAATTTTGAAAAAGAATAAATTTCATCCTTTGAATTAAAGAAATTATAGAACAAAAGAACAGCTGCTAACAATGCCAGGTGCTCATAAAAACACACAGTTTGGACTCTCATTTATGCCCTGTGGACATATAAAATGGTGCAAAACCTTCCTCAACTGGTCTCTTCAGATTCATGGTGACACATCCCCCACTCCCCACCCCACCCCCATCTCTGCCTCCCTAGAGCTGGGGTTACAGTTCTGCAACACCATACCCAGCTCCCTAACTTGTTTCTTATCTAGTTAAACACACATTTACTCTATGCTCCAGTAACACAAACCATTTAGCAAAATGAAAACATATTCAAACAAAATCCTACAAATGTTGATGGTGACTTTATTTATAACAACCAAAACTGAAACATACCTACCTTCCACTAGTGAATGGGTCACTGAATATGGTACTAGTACATGCACAAGATAAAGGCAAAATAAAAGTAAAACACTATCAAACATGAGCAAGCAGGAGTTCATGGTGGTTGCCAGAGGTATGAACGGGCTCAGATACCTGTAAGTAATGTGGTAACACACAGCAGGGTGGTAAGGTGTGTGCTGGGATCCAGCAAGATCAGGTGGTCTGGGCACGCCCTGCCCTCTGTGAGTGCCCTCAAGGACAGTCACCACACTCATTAAACTACTACTCCTAACACGACACAACTAGCACCCTATCAGGAGAAGTGCTCAGTCATGAGACAATTAAGCAGCTGAAAAACATAAAGCAATTAGTGCGAACAAACTCTAACAACCGGGCCAACATGTCCTGAGAACCATTGCCCCAATTTCAGAGATTATGCAGGCTGCAATACACACGTCACATGAGGTCTTTTATCTATGGCTTCACTGTGCAGTCAATACTGTACACTGAGCCGGGCGTGGTGCCACATGCCTATAATCGTAATACTTAGGGAGCCTGCGCAATTTAGTGATTTTAGCAATTTAGTGAGGACTTCTCTCAAATTAAATAAAAGAAAATAGCTGGGGTTATAATGCAATGTGAAGGCCCTAGTTTCAATTCATAGTATTGTAAAATAGTTAATTAATTTTAATTAAATATTATCCACTGGCTTATGAATAAACATAGAACACAAAAAGAATAACATGAATAGCAAAGCTATCTCTGAGAGGAGAAAGGACAAGAGATAAGATTAACAGGGGCTGGGAATGGTGGCCCAGTAGTATCCCAGCTA
>PVKN010010297.1:0-22795 GCA_004027915.1 Capromys pilorides
AGAACCTAATCTTACTGTAAAATGCTGTTTTCCCCTCCAAAATAAATTTGTTAGGTTATATGTTCAATTTCAGTTTTGAGTTTCCTCTTCATCTTTGGCACCAAAATATTTTCCTTTCTGTGAAACTGATTTTTTTCTTTTCACTTTGCTTAATATTTTATATCAAGAACATCTATGTATTTAAAGCAAAAGGAGAGATTCGTCATAGCTTCTTCTGCCATCCTATCACATGTCTAAGGCTCTCTCAGGGAGATATTTATTTTGTAATTAATAGAAGCCAGAGGTTTTTTCTGAAACTAAAATTTTAACATGCCTCCCCCTTTCATGTTGTTTCTGTTAATGCTGCTCTTGGCTGAGCTCTACTCTTTCCAAAGCTCTTTTCTTCCTGCTCTTAGGCCTGCTGAAGTTTGCAGATGACCTTGGTATGGGAGGTGCCAAGACACAGACCATCTCCCTTGGCCAAGGCCAAGGCCCTATTGCTGCCAAAATGATCAATGCTGCCATCAGAGATGGGACCTGGGTAGTCTTGCAGAACTGCCATTTGGCTACAAGCTGGATGCCTACGCTAGAGAAAATCTGTGAGGAGGTCATTGTTCCTGAGACCACCCATGTGAGATTCAGGTGAGAAGCTGTCCCACTGTTGCCTGTCTCTGGGCCCCACCTTGACAGATGTGCTGGGAGCTAGGAATGCAAAGATGACAAGGCATAGTGCTACTTGAAGAAGCTCTCAGTCTAGTAGAAGACAGTTAATGGATGAATAATGTTATTGTGTAATACCTGAGGAGCCATGCAGCACAGAAAGGGGACAGGAAAGTGATGAAAGGTCTGGAGGCCTGGGGCTGTGAAAGATGAATAGGAGTTTGCCAGGAAGGACATTCCATTCAGAAGTGTAGTATTTGTAAAAGCAAAGTTAAGGAATTGAGGACTTAAAATTAAGGATTACTAAAAAGTTACCTTATACCTTTGGGGTATATGCTCTAAGAGGTTGTTAGGGAAAATAATAGCAGCTATGTCTAGCAAGGTAGATTAAATTCAGCAAGACTGATTTGTAAAAAATGATTTCTCAAAAAAATTATCACCGGTAGCCTAGGCACCATTTGTCATTCTTCTAGCCCATATTTTGGGGCTCTATGGAATTGGAAACAGTTGTTTCCTGTGAATGTTAAAGCCCAACCAAGCTGAACTTTAGTTTTTGCATTCACAAAACAAAGAGAACCAGACAGAATTTAAAGCCCCTTTAAGAACTCATGTGTTTAGGCATTCTCTTATTCTAGACCATGCAATAAAATTGGTCTGTGGGCCAATCCAGCCTGCTACCTACATTTGATATGCTTACAATACGTTTTTTAGACAGGCTCTTGCTATGCAGTTCAACTCACCATGTAGTCCAGGATGGCCTCGATCTCACAGTAATCCTCCTGCCTTGGCCTCCCAAATGTTAGGATCACAGGCGTATGCTACCATATCCACCTTCTAATTTTTAAACAGTTAGAAAAAGCTAAAAAGTAATATTTCATGATGGATGAATATTATGTACAATTCAAATTTCAGTATCTATAAATAATTTTTTATTGGAAAACACCCTTCTTCATATACTGTATGGACCTGCTTTCATGCTACAAATGGTTGAGAAAGACATTATGTGAACTCACAAAGTCTAAAATAGTCATGATTCTGTCCTTTATGAAAAAAGTTTGGTGATTCTTGCTTTATACCAGAAAGCTTGCTGATCATTTTCACTTTGTTCATGATTTCTTGAAAACAAGAAAATATTTGGTGCTTATGTAAAACTCATTGACTTGTATTTGTGGAAGACTTCCAAAGGAAAGAGTCTGTTAGTTCCTAGAATGCTGTTGGGCTTGGAATGGTGACTAGATTCACTGACTACTGACTCCACTGCCACTGACAGGACACTACACGAAGAAAAAGCTATTTTTGCTGACATTCCATATGGTCCTAACATAAAAGTCATGAACTCAGGTGCCAGCAAGGTCTAAGTGTATAAAATAAGTGACTATGCTTAGGCAGCCACAGGGACTGGGGTTAGATCCCTAGCATGCTGTTCCAGCCCTACCCCCAGGGCACACCAAGATGGAAACTGACCTGGGCATGGGGGCGCATGCCTATAATCCCAGTGCTTGGAAAGCTGAAAACAGGAGACTCACTACAAGTCTCATCGGTATAGTGAGACTCTATAGACCCTGTACAAAATACATAAATAAAAAAAGTGACAGAAGAAGGATGAACATGAGGAATAGTCCATTTGCACAGTACAAGAACAGTCCTCATGGGCAGTTGGTCTTGGCGTTAGGCAATGGGGAATGGTGCTTGCCCTGTACAGAAGGGCTCTTACTACTTATTGCTACTTAATTGTTGCCATGCAGGAAGGCAGGAATTTTGTGATCAGATTTTCTGATGACTTTAAAGAGGAAGTGGGAAGCCTGAATTGTAAAAGAAAGCCCTTGATTTTGAAAAGTTGGCAACTACTTCTAAAATATGGCATAGTATCGTATGTGCATGTGTGTGGCCTTAGGCCATCAGTCTGTGAACTCTTATTTCTTCTCCCAGCCTTGGGCCTGGGCCACAGCCACCTGCCCACCATATCTGGTTGGGTCCTGTATCGTTAAAGACCTCTCACATCCCCAAATCCACCTGCTGGAAGTCTCTCCCATGTCTGGCAAACAAGTAAACAAAAAACGGTACCATGGCACATATGTAACTTGAATTTGGTAGGAAAAACAAGTTTATGAAAGTCTTGAGTGTGATATGCTGAAATGTTAGCCTGTGGGGGGAAATTTTTAAATTTTATTTCCTTCTAAATACTTTCACAACATATATCAACTCCCCATGCTGAATGTAATCATGTACTGCAAACATGTAGTAATGCAGAAAATTTTAAAAACTAAAGCCTTAAAGGTAAAGGAGAAAAGAAACTCTTACATATATTCCCATTAATGTGAGCATAATTTTAATTTTAAATAAGTTCTCTATATTCTCAAGAACTGTTTTCAGTACTATTTCATATTTGATAAAAATTAACACCCTTTCTCTAAAGACCCAAATAGTAAATAGTCCAAGCTTTGCAGGCCATATTATCTGTGTGCAGCCCTTCAGTTCTGAAGTTGTAGGATGAAAGCAGCCATAGATGAAATGTAAAAGAAAGGAGATAGACGTGTTCCAATAAAACTTTATTTCAAGGGCAGGCAAATGGCTTAGCAGACTAGGCACCTACTTAGGCAAGTGCAGGGACCAGGATTCGTTCCCTTACACTACACACTGCACTGGCCCTGCCCCTAGGTAAGCTAAGCCAGCCACCAAGTCCAGGCCTGGTGCCACACGCTTGTAATCCTAGTGCTGGGGAGGCTGAAAACAGGAGGATCACTAAAGTCTGAGCTGTGTAGTGAGACCCTATACCAAATACATAAAAAGGAAACAAAACAAAACAAAAACTTTATTTACAAAAACAGGTGACAGGTTGGATTTAGCTCTCTGGTCACAGTCTGCCTTCTTTACTCTCTACTGTTTGTCTGGCTTCCTTTAATTCACTGAAATCGCTTCTTTCCAAGGGCCCCCATAGCTCATTATTTCTTCCCTGTTTATGATTCTGATTTTATAATGCTCAGTACTGTAGTATCCATCTGTATCCCTTGCCTGGCTCCCAACTCCTCCTCTAGCAAGAAAGCTGTATCTGAAGCAAGTGCCCCCCCACCAGTGCTTCCATTCTCTACGAGTCTCTTAATCCAGTTAACAATCAAAATTAACTGGGAGACCTATTTCCTCCCTGTTAAAGGGGATGGTAAATCCTTCCTCACAGGTAGCTATGAGCATTAAGAAATGAAGGACACAGAGTAAATTCTTAGCCTGGGTTTTACGTCCAGCAGTACTTAATAAATGGCAGTAGCCAGGCGTGATGGCACATGCCTGTAATCACATCACTTGAGAGACCAAGGCAGGAAGATTCCTATGAGTTTCAGACCAGTTTGGGCTACATAATGAGTTCAAGGCCATCCTGGACAAAGTGAGACCCTGTCTCAAAAATAAACACAATAAGTGGTAGCTATTATTTTTGTTATTTTTTTCAGCGTAACTTATTGCATTGTTCTGAACACTTGTGCCCACTGTTCTTCCAGACTCTGGCTAACCAGCTATCCATCAGAGAAGTTTCCAGTCAGCATTCTCCAGAATGGGATCAAAATGACCAACGAGCCCCCAAAAGGGCTCCGGGCCAACCTGTTACGCTCCTACCTCAATGACCCCATCTCAGACCCCACGTTCTTCCAAAGTTGTACAAAGCCAGTGATATGGCAGAAGCTATTGTTTGGTCTGTGTTTCTTCCATGCTATTGTTCAAGAGAGGAGGAACTTTGGACCCCTGGGTAAGCTGCGACAGTGTACCTGGGTGGCCTAGGGAATGATCACAGACAGGTGCAGCTCTGTTTAAAGGAGTGTGTTCAGGTCTGCACTCAAATGGGGTAGCTAGTAAAATATAGTACAAATATGTCCTGTGCAATCCTTGGGACAGAGTTAAGCTAAATATGATTTGGGATTTATCTGAAATTAAATTTTCACTGGTTGGTTTGTATTTTTATTTGCTAAATCTGGCAACTCTACAACAGGTCAATGTGAGTGTCAGGGAAAAGGTGACACTCCAAAATCAGAGATCCCCTCAGGCAATAGGATTATGTGAGGACTGGAGTTTCTTCCTTTTGGTATGTCTTTGTTTCTTAGTCACAATGACTATCCTCCAGGGACCTGTTACCAGGTAACTTATAATGTCTCATGCAGCTCTCGCTACATGTATGTAACAATGAGAGCCAGAAATATACTCAGGACATTGTGCCTCTTCTAAAAAATAAGTGATTTACATATTTATTAATGTAAGTTATTCATGGCCTAATTAATGAGAAACTAAATAATCTTCTTAGAATAAATACAAATTCCATATCAGCATGATATTCCTTTTGGAGTACCTTTCTCTTACCTGTGGGTTGCCTTCAATTCTGTCCAATAACTTTAAAATGACCAACTTGAGGGGATTCCTAGCAGTCCTCTTGGCTGACATGAGGGGACAATTATCCTCATAATGATTTCCTCGGAGCACCTGTTCCCTTTCCTTCTACCTCTGCACACTAATCAGCCCCCAGCTAGCTCCCCAGGCCTCATCGCACTCGCACAGAGGACAGAGGGAGGACAGCCTTCTGCATCTGGCTTTCATGCATTACCTTCTACTACCAGTCTCCTATCCATGCCAGAACTCTAGAAATCCATGCAGCAGTTTGGCCCTCAGTAACTACCATGTTGTTTGTTTACCACTGTATGCATTTATTATTTTGTTATATTTTAAATCTGCATATGGATGTTTAAGAGGAAATTAAACTACTCTGTTGAGCAAAGCATCCCCTGCTAGGTCCAGGGCACACAATTTTTATGTCACTCTCCAGCCCCTGTGGATATTTGTCATCAACTTGAAAATGTAAGTGACTATCCAATTCTCCCTTGAGTTCAAGGAAGGGAATTCTCCAAAATAGCTTCATCCTGTTGCCCAGTGTCAGCTACTGCTCTCAGCTATGCTTTATGGTATTTCTGGAACTCTATGCATTACCACAGTATTCCAGCCAGACTGAGTAGTTTTTCATTCCGTAAGTCCCAGGATGTTAATGTCCTGCTTAACAAATAGGAAGACCCATCAGGAAATTGATTTTAGAATGTTTTCTTGGGCAGAACGGCTCCCACATTGGTAGTAAATGTCAAGGTTAGTAGTTGGCCTGGGGCTCTATATTTATAGGCTGAAGGAGGCTCTTAATCCATAATGATGCTCAACTCTACTAGCTCATTCTCTGAGTGGAAACTAGGAGCTCTCAGTACTGAGGACTCTAATTCTTCACTACCTCTTGTAGGTTGGAACATTCCTTATGAATTCAATGAATCTGACCTAAGGATTAGCATGCGGCAGATCCAGATGTTTCTCAATGAGTACAAGGAGGTGCCGTTTGAAGCTCTGACCTACCTGACAGGTATTGATGGGAGAAACCCTGCTGCAATAAGCCTCCACCCTCCTGCTCTTTTGTTCCTGCCTCTAATCACTTACTCCTTCCTTTCTCTCTTCCTTCCACCTTTCTTCCTTCCTTCATTGACTAATATGGTCATCATACTGGATGTATTAGAAAACAAAAACATTGAAAATTAGGTATATTATCTACAGTCAATTCGCTCTCAGTATATAATGTAGAAAAATGTAAATGACAATACAGTGATTAGTTCAGTAAGAGAAACACTTATGAGGTAGAAAGGCAACACAATGGTTAAATCAGGACAGAAAAGAGATATCATGGAAAATTTTCTTAAAGTTTGAGAGATAGGTTTTGAGGGGTGAGTAGGAGTTTTACCATTGGAAGAAGAAAGGGGAGTAGATGGTAAGAAGGAATAAGGAGAGAACTTCCAAGCAGAGGGATCTTAAGTCTTTTGTATGTAAATAATTCATCAGCAACTTTTTACTAGTCACTCAAAACATTCTAGTAAGTAATATGGGAGAATTAAAATGTGTGACACTTCATCCCTGTCCTCAAGGAGTGCATAGTATAATCGAACTCAGGATTAAAATAAAATAGGAAGTTGTAAGACATGTACTAAATGAGATACCATGGCCTGAAGTCGACTGCAGCTCAATAATAGGCTTTTGAGATCATACAAAAATTCCCTCCTCAGTTCCTTGAAGAATGTGCCTGGATCCTCTCCCCAAGCAGTGACATGTGCTCTACGCACGCAAGTTTAGTAATCTGAGCTCCACTGGGGAGACTGAGGCCCTACAGTGGTGGTTCTGAGCTGTGTGCTATGCATACTTGGCAATGTGTGGAACTAGCTTTCGCTTTTAGAAGCAAATAGGAGAACACTACCAGCCTGTGACAGCAGAGCCAGGGATGCTACTAACCTTCCACAGTGCATGAGGCAGCCCCGCACAGCACAAAACTATCCAGCCCCAACCTCAGCGGTGCCGAGAAAGCTGCATGACAGTGATGACATTCAGCTGTACATGGCCACACCGACTGCAGCTCAGAACAGTTAGACCCAAACCCCAAGTGCCACACAGCACAAGTTCTGGGGATCCTAGCTTGGGAAAGGAACTGCTTCTGCGAAAAGGCCACTTCCCCCTCATTCTTGCCATGCACCAGGCCCCTCTCCAGATCACAGAATGGGTGCATGATTGGAACATGGTCCTTGGCAAAGACTGCCTGCAGGGCATAGGGCGAGCTGTCCTGCCTGTGCCACCAAGCTTGAGGGAAGTCCTTTTCCAACTGTGCCCACCAAGATAGGCTGAGGTGACAGTCTCCAAATCTCAAGAGTAAAAGATATCAAAGTCCATTTCTCTCCTACTCACCATGTCTAACACATCAACAGGGGTCTGTGCTTAATTACCAAGTCCACATTCAGTAAACACTCCACAACTTTTATTGCCACCATCTCAACAGATAGTTATGTTGTCACTGAAGAGTTCACACCAGGATTTAAATATGTGAGAACTCATCACTCAGCCCCACATCCTCCAAGGGACCTAGAGGAGAGTAACCTTCCTATAGGCCTGGAAGGAAGGAAAACTCAGATCCAGGTGATATTTAGAATGCTCCATGAAGACTAACTGAGGAGACAGATTGCATGTCCAGAGAGGTGGTCATGTTAGATGACCAAAGTCATTCATTCCTAATCTGGTACTCTGCCCTGCAGTAGGGACAACAGAGAGATCATCAGGAGTCTAAGGCACATCTTGGCTCCTTCAGGAGTTTGTGCTCTTGATAAAAAGCAAACCTGAATATAGCTATAAAGAAATGACTGTCTTTCTTAGACATGAAACCCAGAGCTGAAAGGGGGCCCTCTGAGGGAAGACTCACTGATGAGGCAGTGGCAGTGGCTGTCCCCACCACACTGACTTCAGGGGCAAAGTCACTCTTGAATACTGTACTTTAGGTGCTGTCATAAACTTACCACTGAAATAAGCAGAAATGTTCAAAATGAAGTTTGCTAATGGCTTGGAAATGTCTACAGATAGAGCTACGGAAATACAGCTAACTTGGCCCAAGGTCAAATGGCTTCTGTAGGACTCGAATTACTCAGTATGTGCTTTCTCTGTTTCCTTAACTAGCCCTCCTGAATTCCCCACCAAGATAAGAAGACCCCATTAGTTCAAGTCTAAGAGAAATGGAGGCCTCTTGCCTCTTACTTCATTGTCCTATGTATAACCTGCCCTTCTCTGAAATGGTTAAAGTTGGGAGTATGCTTGCCATTGTACACACACACACACACACACACACACACACACACACACACACGCATGCATACCCATTAAAGATCTAGTGTGTTAACCCCACTACCAATATCAGGTGACACCACATATTTCAGTATTATGAAATCTAGACCAGTTAGAAAATGTATCCCTTGGTAGTGATACATTGGATTTGATGTCCCCTCTAAAGAATTATTTAATTCTTTCTTTAGAAATATAAGTGTAGACATCCAAATCTCAGAGAATGATGTTAATGACCAGGTGTGGCATGAGGATGGAGGACATTATATCTTAAAAGTATGCATAGGAAAATCTCATCTTTCTAAAATAAATGTATTTGTCATAGCTATAGCCAAATGAACTCTTTTTATAGGCTAACTGTGCTAAGTGCTTTACATGTGTTATGTTGGTTAGTCTTAACCACAGCAGTGCAAGCTGCGCACCGCAGTTGTCTCTACCTTTTGATCAATGAGAAAATGTTACTAAGTGGCAGAGCTTAAACTGGAAGTCAGGATTGTGCTTTTTCCAAGTTCTTGCCCTAAACACGGCTTCATAACACCTTTCACAGATATGTCTGCACATATACAGAAGCAAAATGTCTGGAAACTGCCTAAGTAACAGCAGTCATTTTTATGGAATTCTTACTGATTATATTGTTTTTCTTCTTCTCTTTTCTAATTTTGAATATAGAAAACATGAATTCATCCATAAAAACCATAATATCAAAAGATCACCTCATCTCAAGCTGAATATGGCCTCAGTTACCCTGTGTCCTTGAACCACCTCCTTCTGGAGGGCTCCTTTGCTCGAAGAACCCCATTTCAGCCTAATAGCCAAATTCCTGATGACCTTTCTGTCTCACCTTCTTCTCCTGTTGGTTCTTCAGGAGAATGTAACTATGGAGGCAGAGTAACTGATGACAAAGACCGGCGTCTCCTCCTGTCTCTTTTGTCTACATTCTACTGCAAGCAAATAGAGCAGGACCGTTACTATCTTGCTCCTGGAGAGACTTACTACATCCCACCCTACGGTTCCTACCAGGTAATGCATGAAGGCTCAGAAGTCTCCATACAAATAGGGTACAGGGTGGCCAACAGAGCCCAGAGGTAGCCATGGACTTCCTTATGTGGGTCTGCAGGCTGTTTCTGACATTCCATAATGCCTTCAGGAGACATTTTTCCTGTGTAATGAATGCTAGGTTTTTACTTGACAAAGTGTTTCAAAATATGAGGCTTATCTGGGTTGCTGGGGAAGGAGAAGGAAAGATGGCAAAGATAAAGCTGTGGTAGTGAACTGGCCTATAAACTGCTACTTATGTTACCTATTATATGCTGAAGTCTTATTCCTTTATGACCTCACTTGTCTTCCCATTTACAGATAAGGAAGCTGGGCTTTCAGATGACTAGCTCCAGATTCCATTGCCGGCTAGTGACAGAGCTGGGATCCAGCCCAGTTCCTTCTAACTCCAAAGTCACAATAACTAGGGGAACAAAGAGGAAGAGCTGTGGGAGGGGGGCATCTCCATTACTTTCATATTCTTTAGAAAACTCTGTAGGGAGTGATTGGGTTATGTTCACACAGACTGGAATGGACAGTAAACTGATGTAGTGCGATTCCTGTTCAAGTTGGACCCAGCCAAACCCTAAAGCATCTGTTTGACTGTAGAGATCCTCCATTTTTGTCAACTGAAGATTTTCCTTCCAGACCTATATCGACTATCTCAGGAGCCTTCCCATCACAACCCACCCGGAAGTCTTTGGCCTCCATGAGAATGCTGACATCACCAAGGACAACCAGGAAACTAACCAGCTCTTTCAGGGGGTGCTGCTGACCCTCCCTAGACAGTCAGGAGGTGGTGGCAAATTGCCTCAGGTAAACAGGCTCAGAGGAGGAAACAGCATTCATTTTCCCAGGCACTTTCCCATTTAGTGGGCATACAGTTGTGTGCGATGACCAAGTCAGAAAAGTGGAGGCCTGGCAGAACTGGAGGTGAGGGGATGGGCAGGTGCTCTGCTCTTACTGCTGAGAAGCCTTAAATACAGAGCTGAAAAAACCTGGAGATTCAAACTGTCAACTATTCCTGTGCAACTTTCATGATGTTTTGTATTTCCACATATTACCTCTACTCATATATTTAAAAATTATTTTGCTTAAGGACAGTTTTTCAACTGTACATAAGAATTATAAATAGAAATTCAATGAAGTCATGATAGGTACAGAAGAAAGGGAGAAAAATGGCAAGAGGGAAGAAAGACAGGAAGGGAAGGGAAAGTTAAACATTAGGTAAGTTCTTCCCTGATGGCATTGCTGAGCAAAACCCAAAGATCAGTAGGAGTTAAATTTTAAATTGGTACTAATCTAAGATGCTCTATTGGAGAGGAATGAAAAAAGAAAAGTGATCAAAATTTGAAAAGAGTAATTTTTTCATCATTAATTCAGTGTTATTTATTTTGTGTCCAGAAACACCTAAAAAATTACTCTGGGTTCTCCAGTGGACCCCATGTATGCATTGTGAAGCCCTGACCTGGTTTTCCTGTTCATCTATAATTACAGTCAATGCACCCTGGGAGAGAAAGCAATTGGCTTCAAGTCCTTCATATCAGAGGCAGAACCAGACCCCAAACCACATCTCCTTGTCTGCTTCCTCCACCCTTTTTCCTCCTACTCTGTTCCTTTCCTCTCTCCACCCACTAAGTTGCCTCACATTCTGTCCCTTTTCCAGTGTAAGTCTTGTCTATTGAATTTCTTGATTGGGCTTATAGTGCCCTAAGTGTTACTTGGTATAAGAATAAATCAGCCTGGTTGGTATATCACAATGGAGGGGTGGAAATTCCCCTACAGTAGGAAGAAGGAAAGGAGTATGTTTCATCCTCTCATACCTGTAGACTGGCAGAGCTTTCCCATATCCAGCCTCTACTCATCATTGGTACTCTGGGCCTGTCCTATTTCTCGTTGGCTAAGCCCATTGCCAAGGACTTTTCTTATTCAGTGCTGAGAGTGACCTGCTATCTTCTCAAATGGCAGTGGTAACTTATCAGTACCAGGAGCTGGCTGTGACAGTTGTGGGAGATTCTCACCCTGAGGCTGACCTTAAGATAGGAAATTGTTTTTGCCACCTAGATGAGCAGAAATTCCCTCCCTGGATGCAGGTGTGAAGACAGGCCTCTTATTCCTTAGCATTTTAATTTTGGGACAAAAGAGTGATATCCTCCCCAACACTGATAGCATGATGCTTGCCCTCATTTTACCTAGGAGCAGAACTGGCCTCTGTAGGAGAGTTTCTAGAGAAGTTTGACAAAATGTTTAAGAAGATGTTCATTTTATTTCTCATTCACTTATTTTCTGCACAAAGGAAATTGTTGAAGAACTAGCTCAAGATGTACTCTCCAAGCTTCCCAAAGACTTTGACCTGGAACAGATCATGAAGTTGTACCCTGTGGTCTATGAGGAGTCCATGAACACTGTCCTACGGCAGGAACTCATACGATTCAACAGGTAGGCTGGATAATCTTACTTGGGTGCTGGAGTTGGAGCATTATGGGGAGGATCTAACACGTGGTAGCTGAGATGGACACTGGGCGAGTGTTGCTATGTAGAGGAATGGTTTGCTTCATCCCTAGGGAAAGCTGTACATAGGCCTATTCCCAGCATGTGATGGCCCAGAATTGAAGCAACCTATTCACTGTCTCTTATTCATCCACATTATATCTACAGTTAAAAGAAAAATACCAGAACTACTTTTATTGAGCTGTTAGTACCAGATACTATTTTAAGCAGTCATGGTTCTCTTTCACATCATGCATAGTCTCTTAAAATATGTAGTTACTGATCTGTCATCTTTGTACACATGAGAAAACTCAGTAGGGGTGACGATCTGTAGTCTTCATTCATTTAATCAGACATGAGACCTAAAAGCTTCATTCCTAACCTATTCAGCCTCCCCTAAGGCTGCTGGAGTTCCTCCATGGTAGTGGCAGGGGCCTTTCCTAGTCTCTGCCACTGGCTATTGTAAAACAATATTGGGATTCAAAAGGGTAAAGTAGCTTGCCAAAGGTCACAGTTACTCAATGGCAGAACTGGATTTGAACCCGTGTTGTCTGATTCCAGAGCCCATGTATGTACTGAGTAAAATAAGCGTAAATGTAGCAAATGGCAGGAAAAGCTCATCCCATTACTTCTTCCATAGAAGTGGGGAATTACGGGCTGACCATTGAGTCTCATGCCCTTCTGTTTTCATCCCTTTTGCTTCCCCAGTTATGACAACATAAAACTGAGATCACCTGGCTTTGGTTTTTAAATAGTCAAAACAGAGTTAGCAGACTACATAGGTCAGATGAGGAAATTGAGGCCCAGAAATGACAGTGATTTGATGTAAACCTCAAGTGTCTCGGTGCCAAGTAGGCTTAAAACTCATCATCCCTGCCTGCAAATCCAGGTTGCTCTTCCAGCTACTGTGCTGTCATCTTCATTGGGTCATTGTTCACTTTCTAGGCTTGCTCTGGGGAACCAGCTGGAGAAATGTCCTCTGGGCATTCCTTTGCTTCTGTAGTCCTTCAAGTCAACAGGCACTTGGCCATATGGGAGGCAAAACAAAACTGAGGCATGAACCTAGGACAAGGCCCCTTCTGCTGTGAATGAGATGCCCTAGCAAGATGGGCTATAGGCCTCCCTCATCCACTCATAAACCATTCCTCATGCTTTCCTCCTCTGTCACTATGCACACTCCTCTGTGGTCACTGGAGCCCTTCCTTGGTGGTCACAAGAGCCTTACTAGTCTTTACCACTGGCCACTGAATACAGGGGTCAGGGAATAGCCATCTTCACCTTCACCATTACTGCATGTCTTTCCCACTACCTATTTTTGTTCATTCCTTCATGGACATAGGCAGTCTGGTGATTAAGTGACAAAATGCTGCTTTCAATTTGCTGTCAGGCACATTATTGCATCCTCTGGGGCCTGTGTTCCTTCTTTTGGGTACTAAAACCTTGAAAATGGCAGGGCTCACAGTTATGAGAAGTAAGTACATCTGCAGGTACAATAGAGACCTGAGGTCTGGCTTCTTCCACAGTAGCTTTGCCCTTGGCTCCTCAGTGAGCATAGCACCAAGTATCTGAACCTTATATTCCTCCTGATGGGAATGTTCAGCAGTGCTCTGCATTTGATCATCCTCTGATCCACTGGGGTGGGATTCACTGAAATTATCAACAGTGGTAGATTCTTTGGTTCCCTCAGAAGAATTTCCTCTGGGAAATTCGCAGAATTAGAAACATCATCCCACAGCGATGTATGTGCACCCATGTTTATAGCAGCACAATTTGTAATAGCTAAATCTTGGAAACATTCCATATGCCCATCAACTGAGGAATATATAAAAATGATGTAGTTCTCTTAATATAATGGAGTATTACTCAACTATAAAGATAAACTTGAGACTTTTATAAATAAATGAGTGCAGCTCAAGACCATATTCATGGGGGCTGACAAGATAGCTCAGCTAATTAAAGTGCCTGTTTAGGCAAGCTTAGGCAAACACATGGACCATGGTTCAATCCCTGGCACCACATGCCACACCAGCCCTGCCCCCAGGGTGAACTGGCAACAACAAAAAAGACCATACTCATAAATGAAATAAGCTGGATGTACATGTGCCAACATCATATTGGCTCACTAGTGTGAGAAACAACGTGTAAATGAGATCTAAAATGTTCAATAGATACTGTGAATAGGGAAGAAACTGTTCAAAAGAAAAACTATGATGGGAGAAAAGGGGGGAATATATATATATACTTTTGGACAATGTTGCATGTCTATGTTTTGTATTCTGAACAACTACTGTGAACATAACTATATTCAATGTGTTTATTGTTAAGCTTCTACTAGGCTGCTTTGAAACTGTTATATTGTTATTTTTACTTTTATTTAAAATGTAAAACAATCTAGATATGTTTCAGCAATCAGTTAAATAAAATGGAGCATTTTGTAGTCATTCAAAGGATCATTTAGGTCACTTATTGAATTGGAATGATTTCTCTATTCAGATTAAAAGATTACAAAAAGATAACATAAGATGACCCTATTAAAAATGACTTGTTTATACAGAAACAAATCTAGAAAGCTAGACATCAGAGTAGGACTGGAGAGATAGCGGTCTAAGTGCCTGTCTGGCAAGAGCAAGGACCTGGATTCGATACCCCATAACACATGCTGTGTCAACCCTGGAATCCTAGACACGCAGTGCTAGTCTGTAATTCCAGTGCTGGGGAAGCTGAAAGAGGAGGAGCACTATGAGTCTGAGATGTGTAGTGAAACACAATCTTTTAAATAAAAGATTAAAAAAAAAAAAAGACATCAGAGTTATTTTAGGCAGTGATATAATTGGTAATTTTATTACTTCTCAATTAACAATGTTTATTCATTAACCTTTTAAAAGGAATTAAGAAAAAAGAAGACCTGGAGGGAGAGCATTGGGATAGAACGGGGCCTCTGGAAAGCCAGGCTTAGCCAGCTCCTTTTGTCTTGCAGGCTGACCAGAGTGGTTCGCAATAGCCTCATCAATCTTGGCCGAGCTATCAAAGGGCAGGTCCTGATGTCCTCGGAGCTGGAGGAAGTCTTCAACAGCATGCTCGTGGGTAAAGTGCCAGGCATGTGGGCAGCCAAGTCCTACCCATCACTGAAGCCCCTGGGGGGCTACGTGGCAGACCTACTGGCTCGCCTGGCTTTCTTCCAGGTACCTGGGAGTCAGGGTGACTGAACCGGGTAGGAGGGCTGATAGCCACTCTAGAACTGAGCATCTTGAAATGGTCTTTCCAGTGGTAGAGATGGGAGAGGGATGTTGGAAAGACCTTGGAGAGATTGCAGTCTACAGAGACAAAAGTGGGAACTAGAATAAGTGTCACAATCTGATGGTTCATGGGATAGATTTGGCCAAGGGATATGCTTTGTTTGGCTGCCTGCTGATTTAAATTTTTTGATCTAACATGTAAACACTCGACTTTTATACATAAAAATCTGGATGTAGGGGTTGGGGATATAACCCTGGTAAAATTTTGCCTGGCATGTGTGAAGTCTGAGTATAATCCCCAGCACCCAAAACAAAACAGCAGATGTTTCCTGAAAAAGAACAAAGCAAAACAAAGCTAGAAGCCTTGAAACAATGTGCCTGTATTTGGAAATTATTTGCAATTATTTCTGGAGAAGAGTAGCTGTTGGCTCAGTTTAGACAAGAGCTCTATTCTCCGCAGCCCCAGATGCCATCATTCTCTGCTATGTTACCAAACCAACTTGTACCTGTGCTTTTCTTAAAGTAGAAATATATTTTTTATACTTTCATTTTAAAAGTGGGAAAATGTAAGTTAAATATTCTATTTATCTGTGGGACTCATTTACATAGTCTACCTTTGAACTGTCTTTGATGGGTTATTCATTTTGAATTTTGATGTCTATGCCTCTGCAGGAATGGGTTGACAAGGGGCCCCCTGTGGTCTTTTGGATCTCTGGATTCTACTTCACACAGTCATTTTTGACTGGTGTCTCTCAGAATTTTGCCCGGAAATATACCATCCCCATTGACCACATTGGATTTCAGTTTAAGGTAGGATGCTTTGGGTTGGAACAGTGCAAGGGACCAGAGAAAGCAGTATTGAGTATGTCCTTATAAGTCCAAAGGTTTGAGTATGTTAAAGTCCACAAGCTTGTAAGATGCTACATATTAAGTACTTAACATGAGTAGCTCCAAAAACTATTCTCTTTATATCAAAGGACTCCAAGCATTTGTCTCTGGATATATAAAAGGAATCTTTCCAAAGAATTCTGCCATCGGCATACCACGAAAAAGGACCATGGTGGACCCTTCACTGGGAAGAATGTTAATGCCCTTAGCTAGACTTCCGTAGTGGGGAAAACATTCCATTCAGTAACAACAGCAACAGCAACAGCAACAGCAACAACGACAACAAATGCTAAATGGAGTGTGTGCTGTCTGTTTGAAAAACCTGCAACACACACACACACACATACACACACACACACACACACACACACACACACACACACATTAACCATTATCCCACACCGCGTTCTGCACTGACCTGAGAGGAATGTGAGTTTACCACTTCTCCTTCTAGCAAGTGGTGTGCTAGAGCACACTCACATCAGCTCACTGGAGCCAGTTTTTACTTTTGCGTGAACTAGTTCTTAGTCGGTGGCCTGAAATCAGTGATGGTAGAGGTTTTTCACTACAAAATTAATCAAAACTATCAAACCAGGATTTATTCTTACCGCCTCTAAAACTGTTTTGCCAGCCTGACTCTGAATTAAAATCTAACTTAGCACTTCACATATTCAGGTCCAAAAATGCAAGGGATGTGCAGAGTCACTAGGCTGTAGTTAATATGGCTTCCTGACTCCTGCGTCAGTACACTCTCTGTGCCCCTATGTATAAAGGCAGAAGCCAGCTGGGACTCAGACCTGGTTCATGTTCAGCAGGCAGAAATGTTGCCATAGAAGACCCACTGTGCTGAGATGCACCCCAGAGAGGCAGATGTTGAATCCAGGAGTTTCGGATAGGAAGATGGCAGGTTATGGAACTCACAGTTTCTACTCTTCCAGGTAACCACACAAGAAACAGCCATGGAGAGAAACCCAGAAGATGGGGCCTACATAAAAGGACTCTTCCTAGAAGGTGCCCGTTGGGACAGGAAAATGGAGCAGATTGGAGAATCTCTCCCGAAAATTCTCTACGACCCATTGCCCATCATCTGGCTGAAACCTGGGGAAAGTGCGCGGTTTCTGCATGAGGGCATCTACATGTGTCCAGTCTACAAAACAAGCGCCCGGAGGGGTGTTCTCTCCACCACTGGCCACTCCACCAACTATGTCCTCTCCATCGAGCTTCCAACGGACAGGCCCCAGAAGCACTGGATAAACCGAGGGGTGGCCTCCCTGTGCCAACTGGACAACTGACGGCCTGGCCGCAGAGTAAACAGCATCTCTTTCTCCACTAAGCCTGGCCTTCCTTTCTTGAATCATAGGACATGATGATGATGGTGTTAATATTATCAGAGCAGCTGCTATGAGCTGAGTGTTTCACAGCAGCCCTCTAAAATATAAAGTAGGTTATTATCATCCTCATTTTTATGGCTGCAGAAATGAGATACAGAAAGTAATTCAGATAGCCAGTGGGATGCATACTTCCTTGTGAGTACTGAGATTGAACCTGAGATTGAACCCAAGGGCTTCATGCTGAACTGCATCACCAGCCCTCCAATACCTTCTTCTTGAAAGTCCTACTCAGTTGCACAGGCCGGGCTCTAATTTGCTATGCTCCTGCTTCAACCTCCCAGAATGCAGGATTATAGGTGTACACCAGCACACCAAGCCTGTGGGCTTTGTTTTGCTTTTATCTATTATTTTACTGCAACTGTCACAGTTTTAGTCACTTCTTTGCCTACATGGGCAATCATCAAGGTCCCCCAGAGGCTGAGAGGGTCTTGAGATACTTGTAAGGCTCTTGAGATATAGTTGAGGATGTGAGGTTTTATCTCCATTTTACAGATGCAGAGTTCCAGATAGTCAGTGGCAGAAATGGGCCCCAATTGCTTTTCTATGAGCCCACACGAATGGCTAAAGCTTGAGGAAGGCAACATGGAAGAACTAAATTCATTGTGTATCAAGGTTTGAGCCTAGGCCTTTAAACCTCTTGCTTAACCCTGTGTACTGGCAGAGATTGTCTCTCCTGTAGGAGTTCAGGGAAACAAGGAAAGTGCTTAAGCCCACCGAATCCTTTTCACCTTTGTAGAGCCAGGGTTGGAGCCCAAATGCATTTGGCTCTCACTTCCTGTATTTTTACTCTTTTGATCTTGATGTAGGTTTCTGGTAGAAAGGAGTATCTCCAGCTTCACGGTTATTTCAAGAAAGGGCAATTACTCATTTCTCCAGGGCCACCTGGCAGACTTCTGAGGGAGACAAAAATCAAATTCCTAACATAATCTTCAGTTACTGCTGGGTGTGTTGGCACATGCCTATAATCCCAGCACTTGAGAAGCTGAGGCAGAAGGATCACCATGAGTTCAAGGCCAGCCTTGGCTACTTAGTGAGACCTTGTCTCAAATAATCTTCCCTTACACAGCTCTTTGGCTGTATGTAGCTTCTCTTAGGGTACTCCATTGGTCACTACCCTAAGAGTAGTAACCAGACGTAAGGCTACCTTAATGTATCTAGCCTCTGTTCTCTACCTCTTCACCAGAACAAACGTTCTTTTGTTTTGCCAGAACGTGGCAGGCTTCTGAGATCCAAGTAAACATATTCCTGGAAACTGCAGTATGACTTTTTAAAGCCATAAACCAAACTGTGATGAAAGACTCTGAATTCTGAGATCTAAAATCATCCAAGTGATACTAAAGTATAAGGAAATTATCTGAACCTTGAAACAAGGCAATAAAGACAGGAAGAACTAATCTATTGCTTAAAGTAGTTCAATAGGTATTTTTCAACAAAGAAACAACTGAACCAGCCAAAGTCGTACACACATGTAATCCTAGTACTTAGAAGGCTGAGGCTGGAGGACACCCATGAGTTCAGGGACAGCCTGGATTACATAGTGAATTCCAGGCTGCCCTTACCTACACAACAGAACTGTCTCAAACAAACAAACAAGGACTGGGACAACTTTATCCAGAGGGGTAGGGAAAAGAATGAACAGATAGCTGGGACTGCTGTTTCTTTTCAAATAAGGTGATAAGTCATGAAGGATGAAAAGATGGTCAGAGTCTCACAGCCCCTTATCTTGGAAGGTAAGTCACATTGCAAGCTATAAAAGAGCTGGAAGAGGGTTGCTAAGAGGAGTTGGATTTTTAATTACAGTTATCTAACTCCAGCTTTGGCAGTGAAAAACTTATGGAAGGCAGTAACCATGTCATTTCTCAGGAGTCAAGAGACAGAATGTTTCTCTATGATGAATTATATTTTTGTAATTTAAAAATTTCCACTTTGGAAACTAAAATTGTCCTAAATTTGAGGTAATATTCAATTGTGACCAATGTGATTAAAAAAAAAAATTCTCCCATTGAGAAAAAGCAATATGTTCTTTAGAGCATATTGTTTGTGATGGGTTAGAGGCTGGAGTCCTGGGGCAAAAATGGCCAGCGATTAGTACTGAGAGAAGCAGCAGGCTCTCCCTAGAAAACAGCTTAGCAGACATCAAGCAAAGCTGGTCACTGAGCCAGTCCTTGCTATATAGATATAGCGTTGCATAGACAATTATTGTCCGGTCCTTCTCAGTGATAGAAGACTTCAATTGGATTGAAGGAGGGAATTTAGAGAACACAGGTTCTACCCTAAATGACTGAAATTGCAGGTTGTCGTAGTTTTCTCACAAGACAAACCCAATACTCTAAATTAAGGAAGGAAAGGTTTACTTCGCTCACAGTCTGTGGCAGTTTCAGTCCATAATCAGGTGGCTCCAAGGCAGGGCGGCATGGTACAGGGGCAACACTTCAAGGCCACAGAAGACAACAAAAGCAGCGAGAGCACAAGGGGGCAGAAGGAACCTGCTTTCCTCCCCAGGATGTAGAACTGTGGTTACTTAGGTAAGCTTCTACACTCAAGTTGACACAATGTATTGGGTTTTATTGTCCATGAGAGAGAATAGGGGGGGAAACAGGTTACAATGATTTGACAGTAAAGTGATAATCTTGTTACTGTGTAACAATTTATACATCTTTGCAAAGAAGGCTAGACACATAAAATTCACATCTAGGTAAGATTCCTGGCACAGAAGATACTCAAAAGTTGCCTGGTAATTAAATGGCCTTCAATCACAGAAGAAGCTGTGTGAGAAGGGTGCTTACTACATTCAGTAGAGCAAGGCATTTATTGCACATCAATTCACCCTGAGCTGTATAGAAGAGACTGTCATGGAGATGGGCAAGCTACGTCTCACTTGGTTCAGCCCCACCAGGTTTTCTTCTGTTGCAGGAATATGTCACTACCACACTGGCTGACCACAGATGGAATTGGCTTGAGTTCAAGAACCACATTGCATGGACAGTACTTTAAATGGCAGAATCTGCTCCAGGAATGGAGATGCTTTTGCACTGAGGTGCTGGAAAGGGAATGACCAAAAGGACTAGCAGATTCGTGTCTCCCTATTCAAGCTAAGGGAACAAATGCTCACTGAGAGGCCAACACACCTGCCAGCATATTTACATTTTCAGTTCACTAAAAGACCTCTAGCTGCATTTGTATTAAATACGTATGTGCTATTACTCCACTAATACAATACCATTTTGTTCTCCAAATCATCCTCAAACTCTAATACTTACCTTGAACATAATAAAGTATGCTCATGCTCACAGAGACAGCTTTCCTCTGCTGCTCCTTGAGGTCAAAAGCCTGTTTGAAAAAGAACACAGAGACCAAAACTGGCAGAAATTTATCTTTATTGGCAATACCCACTCTCTTTGAAGTTAAGATGTAATAATACTGATGTATAAGTAACTTGCCAAGGATTCTCACCTCTATTTGTACCACTTCTGTGTAGACACACTTAGAAAATCATGTCAGACCCTGTACTTTTCAATTATGTTAAAGTAAAATACAATGAATGCAATATGACTTTCGAGAAAGTTTTTTCAGATCCCACATCATCTTTGATAATCATAGGCTTTAAAGCCCATGATTAGCATACACTTGTGTACAGGGAGGGGAAATGGATATCTTATAAAATGTTCATGAAAAACCATGATCAAAAAAAAAAAAAAGAAAGAAAGAAAGAAAAACTATGATCAATCCAAAGGTTCTCTTTTTTTTTTTTAAACATTCATTTTTAAGGTGAATTTCATCTGGAAATTGAAAGAATCAAAAGGCCACACTCAAAATAAAAGCACATACAGCAACCCCAGTGATAATAAAATATGTAACTTGGAGGGAAAAAAAAAAATCAAAACTATTCTGGGCACAGTGTATGCTGTAGAGTAGCCATAGACACTTTCAGAAACCGGCTGGTTTCCTTGCATATTCTGGCAGCAGGTGAATGAGGTGCTCCACATACTTTTATCATCATTAGCTTCCTCCCACAGGCCTCTTTTTCCAAAGGTGGCAATAGTGAACATTTAAGCTCCAAGAGCTATAGGGTTAATGTCATCTGCTCAAGCAAGAAAACTCTGCCAAACTCCAGGAATGTCCAGCATGCAGCATTGTAGTGAAGAACAATTCCGGAGGTCTGAAGAAATTTGAATTTCTACCTTTAATCAAGGAGAAGGGTGTTGTTATCTGGTTTACATCCAAGATCTAGTTGGTTCATCATTTGCATAATCTTTCTTCTGGGTTAGGAAACTTCATCGTGAGACTTGAGATATACCGGTTTGGAAAGTTTCCTCAGTTTCTCCTGAGTTCGAAATCCCCGGCCTTGTAGCGGGGTGAGGCTCATTGGAGGTAGATGAATCTGAATCACAAGGATGATGATATTAAGAATTTATACTTTGCTTAGGCAGAACACAGGGACCAGGGTTCAATCCCAGGCATGTGGAGCCAGCCCTGCCCCTGGGGCATGCTGAGACTGGGCATGGTGGCACACACCTGTAATCCCAGCACTTGGGAGGCTGAACACAGGAGGATCACAGAATTTATACTCATTGCTTTCACTTATATTTCTTAAGGATTCATTAAACATTATGCTGTTGCTAAGTGCTAAATCTACTACTAAATCAAGAGACGTTAACTTGCTCTGTATTATACATGCAAGGGTGGAACCAGGACCTGAACCCAGGTCTGAGTTCAAAGCTTGTGCTCTTCTTTGTATATTATCTGAATGCAAGAAACTAATGATCACAGATCACACAGCAAGACAGCAGTCCAAACATGAGAGAGGAAAAAAAAATAGTGTACACAAAGATACTCAGTGCATAGTACAAAATTCAGACTAACTTCAATGCCTCCAAATAGAAAGCTGATAAAATTATGGCTGTGATGGTTAATTTCGTGTCTCAGTCTGATGGGCTCAGATTGAACATTATTTCTGGGTACACTGGTATTTCTAGAGGAGATTGGTGCTTCAGTCAGCAGACTTAGCACACTGCCTTCCTGGAAGGGAGGATACCCAGTGGGTGGGTGTCCTCTAGTACACTAGTAAGGGAAGAATTTCTTTTACTGACTGCATGTCTCTCACTTTTTCCTGCCCTTGGATTGGGATTTCAGTCCCCTTCATATTCAGGCTCTTGGGCTTAGACTACATTATACTACTGATTTTCTCCTGGGCCTTCACATTGCATCCCACAGGTCATGGGATTCCTTAGCCTCCATAACTGCATGAATCATTCCTCATAATAGGCAAATATATATATTTCCATGCCACTGATTCTGTTGTTTTTCTAAAACAACTCAGTAATTATTACACTAGCATATACTAGCATGCAAGGCACACATTTAAAAAGATTGAGGTAGAATTGTATGCAAAGTTGTTCCAAAGAGATAAAGTAAGATATGTAGACAGTAAAACTGCATGCCTAGAATCCCATTTATGTA
>PVKN010010298.1:0-22785 GCA_004027915.1 Capromys pilorides
GCTCATGGGAGCTTGTGGAGTCCCCACAGCAGTCTCTTGGGGCTCCCTAAAGGAACCAAGTTTACTGTCCTTCAGACTCTCACAATCTGAGCCTAACCTTATGTGGGTGAACGCTGCCCTGCCACTGTGGGACTCAGGCTATTGGCTTGCTGTCCCCACTGCTGGCCTGGCTCGCTTCATCTTGGCCCCCTAAGACTTTCCTTCTGCATCTGTTCTGGTCTCCCTGCCCCAAGTCATTGAGTAGGTGTAGGTGTAGGTGCCTGAGCACAGCGATGCTGATGGAGCCTCATAGAGTAGGAGGCCACAGCTAGCTGGGATTTAGTGGGGAGCTCAGCACGTGGAAGCCCTGAGGGTTCCCACCTTGAATTGAAGGCCCTCTGTCAAGGGCAAGTGTAACCCAGTCTTCTCAGCTGGAAAGTTGGCTCAGTGACCTTGGGCAGAATTCATCCTCCCCTGGACCTGGTTTCTTGTTTGTAGGGTCCTCTGATTGACCTCCTAGGGCCTGAGAAAGAAAGTCTTCTACATGCTGCTAAAGTGGGATGAGATGTGACTTTTTTTTTTTTTGTGGAACCAGGGATTGAACTTAGACTCTTTTGCTTGCCAGGCAACTGCTTATTCTATTGAGCTATCTACCCAGCCCCAAGGCATGACGTTTTGTCTCCATGTGTGAGGATGCCTATCCTTTTAGAAGGGGCTCTGGCTATACTATGGGTGCCTTGAAGCTGCTTTTTAGACTGACCCACTTTGAGCTCAGTTAGCCTAATTGTTAAACAGAAAGGGAGGGGAACAGGAAATCTTTCTCACTGGTCATTAACCATCTCGCCCCACCTTGGAAATGATACTCGTTAAACAAAAGGGAAATGGATTAGGTGACAGGACACTCCCTCTCTTTGTCCCTTCCACACTTGCTTTGAGTCTGGACCACTTACTTGTACCTCGATGGCTTACTTTCCAGCTGGACATTTTTTTCTGAGCAATACCCTCTTGGCAGGCACTGAGACCCTGCCATACCTCCCATGACCTTGGGAACTGGCCCAGCATCTCTGGGGTTTGGAACCTTATCTGTAAAATGAGGTTCTCATGCTTGGGCTATCTTATAGGTTTGGGATGTGATGTGTCATAGGGAATAGCCTGGCCTGGCCCCAAGCAGTGTGTGAGGAGGGCTCATGGCCTTGATAGGGTCTTAGAGAGCTCTCAATCCAGTTGTGCCTGCATTCTATGTGCTAGACACCGCCTATAGCACCCCGCATGCAGCCAGGCCCTGCAGATACCTGGACTCATTCATAGTTTCTAGCACTTTCCTCTAGTGCTTGGCTCTTGCTTTACCTTGTACATGTTCGTGTGTGTGTGTGTGTGTGTGTGTGTGTGTGTGTGTGTCTGCACAAGGGTATATTCATGTATGTACATGTTTGTGTGCATGCTCACTTGTATACAGGAGGAATAGGTATGCATGTGTGCTATAACACACTGCATGTGTGTAGTATATATACATGTATGCTCATGTGTACACACAGGTGCACATGTGTTCACCTGAGTTTGAATGTGTGTGTGTGCTTGTTTATTGTATGTGTGTATATACTGCTGGCACATGACAGTTTATCTCTGCAGACAGAGCGCTCTCACAGTGCCTACCTTCCGCATTTACCTTTGATGTTAATGCCAGGGTTTGCTGGGCAAATGCTAGCAGTGGTAAATAAAGCCTCCTGGTTGTTAAGACCTGTGCTCTGCAAACTTTTATGTCAGGAACTGCCTGAGTTAAGGCTGAGGTACAAAGTTTGATCATCTACCAACTGGCACAATGACAACCTGCAAAAGAAACACACAGAGGCTGTGTCCTTAAAATTCAAATGTTTGCAAATTGAATGGTATTTAGATTTGCAGAAGGACTTGGGACGCAGAAAAACTCTGTGAATCCTCTGAGACGTGAAGCATCTTTATAAACAGCCTTTCTGGTGGAAAGTCTGAAGCATGGGCATGAAGGTCAGGGCTCAGGCAGAGTAGGAGAGCCTTGCTGTGTGACCTTTGGCTGACAGGTACCCCTCTCTGAGTGAGCACTGAAGGACAGGGGTATCTGCAGTGGGCTTAGGCTCCTTCCCCTTGCAAGACATCTATGTAGTCAACAGATATGATTAAGTATCCAGGATTTCTGTTTGATGGTCCCTCTAGTTCTTCTATTTAGAGCATCTCCAGGTAAGCTGCTTTCTTCCAAGGATGCCTTTTTGTCTCTCAAGTTCTCGTAAGCACAGGTGCCTGGGTGCCCTGTGCTGGGCTGATGCCTGGGGCTGTGTAGGCAGTGGTCAATGGCCTCTGATATCTGAGAGAACTGTAGGTTGTACTTTGCTGACCTTCTAAGGCCTGTCTGTGGCCAATGTGGGAATAGCCTGAGGCCCTAGGCATTTTGGGCTTCTGTAATGGAAGAGTAGAAGCAGCTGTGAGGAGCTCAGGGGTCCACAGGCTAGGAGTGGTTCTTGCAGGGGAAGGGAGCCTGTGCCCATCTCCTTGGGCCCTGTGGGCCATGGATATGGAAAGGTGTATCAACCACAGAAGCTTTGGGGGGCCAAATGTCCTCATCACATAGACAGGGAAACTGAGGCCCAAGGTGGAGGGCTCATGCTTATATTGGCTGCCCATGCTCTGCAGGCAAAGCCCAGCTTCCACCCTTAGAGCTCAAAACATGCTGCTTGGAGGGTGATCCCTCCAATAGGGATTCCAATCTCTCCAATAGAGATCTGGCCTTCCATGCATATGACATACAATTATTTCTTTTAAATAAAAATATCCAAGCGCAAGGGGAGGGGCAGGTTGAGGTCTCCCTAGGCAAACCTGCAGGGCAGCAGTCTCAGTAATACTAGTCTCCAACTCCTGGGGCCTCTTGGAGCCACACCTTGTTGCCAGTGTCTTTGTCCCCGTGCTCTTCCAGTCACCAGTACTTTCTGAGCTCCCTTGGCAAGGATAGCTTTCTCACTAGGCAGGGAGGGTACAGATTGGCTGGCATTGTTCCTGAGACAGGTAGAGACCCCCTGTCTGCCTCAAGTTTCTAGCTTGATGTGGCATTTTAGTCTTGATAACTTCCTTCCGCAGTCCGTGTTCTCTTTCTGGCGCTGCCTGAAATGCTGCATTTGAAGCCTTAAAGGTCAGGCATGTGCCACTACCCTTTCTAACAAACAGCAAAACAATCCACCCTAGCCCAGCCCCCAGCTTCATTTATTAGAAATGAGACCGCACTAGCCAAAAGCTGCCCTGTGTGCGAGGACCCTCCCTGACTGACATCCCTTCTCTCTGTGAGCTGAAGCCAGTGAGTCTTACTGTCTCTTGCCCAGCCCATCCTGTAGGGACTCTGGTGAGGGTTAGCCGTGACTCTGCACCACAGAAACCTGCTGTGGGCAGTGCCTGGCCCACATTTGAGGGCCTGCCTGGGATGCCCTGGCCTGTGGCCACTGGGAATAGCCAGCCTCAAGCTAGGCTGAGCCAATTCCAGGTCCTGATAGGTATTCTGGCCTCCCACCTTTGGCTTTTAATCACCAGGCCTCCAGACTGAGCTGCTCAGCCTGAGTAGTGGTACAGAGAAGTAACCTGAACATCCATCCCCTGGACCTCCATCCTTTTTGGCCTCTCCAGCAACACTGTGCCCCTCCTCCAACCCTGCACCTCTCCTCCAGTTCTGTGCCATTCCTTTGTGGCATGCCTTGAGGAGTAGGCATTGAGCTGACTGTCACCCCCTCAGAAATTGAATACACAGAATATATTTGGCTGTACAGAAGAGAGGTTCTTCTGTGTACACCTTGGCAACCCAATGTGAAGCTTTCTCCCCACATTTAGACCATTCATCCCCTCACAGGGAGCCAGAGATGGGTGAGTGTTGGGCTGTCAGTGAGGACCAAGTTCTCCTGTGCTCTGCTTGGCTGGCCTCACTTTTGGTGTGGTTCTTGACCTTGGCTGACTTCCCTTATGACAAGATGACTGCCACAGCTCCAGGCATCATGTCAGACCCAGATATCCAGCGTGGGGGAGGTGTTTCATTGTGGTTTCTCTTATGAGGAAAAGCAACCTTGCCCAGAAGCCCCCAGCCTAATTTTTCTCACACTTCATTGGCTAGCAGTGAGTCACATGTCCATTCTAAACCAATCACCAGCAATGCTGAAGGTACACTGTGATTGGGTGAGGCTAACCAGGAATTACCCTTGAGCTGAGGATGGGGTCACCTTGTGCTCAAGGTAGAGATTCTGCAGACTTGGATTTTGTTAGCAAGAAGGTGGGAGTGATAGCAGCTGAGACAGTGCTCAGACAAGAGAAATGAAGTTGAGGGTGGAGCCAAGGAAGAAAGCAAGACAGGAATCACAGGAGAGGAGAGTGGTGACCGTGTTTGAGAGTGATCCCTCCAATAGGGATTTCAGTTCCTCCAGTAGGGATCTGGCCCTGAGTGATATGTTCCACACATACTAGCCAATGAAGTCAGGCCTTTTTTTTTTTTCAGTACCAGAGATTAAACTCAGGACCTTGCATTTGCAAGGCAAGAAGTCAGGTTATTTGTATGCCCATTTCACAGATAAGAAAAAATGAGGTTGAGCAAGGCTAAGTGATGCTAGAATTTCACCAATGGCCAGTGATAGAGGGAGGATTTCCAAGCTGGGACTGGAGCACTCAGTTATTGTCACACATAGCCTTTCTTCTACAGCCCAGCCCCCAAGCAGTCCTCAGATGTCCCCACACTCCCTTGTTCCGTCATATGTGTCCTGCTGCAAGAGTTGCCCCTCTGATGAAGTCCTTAGGGGATTTTCACGGGAAGGGGGGAGGGGTTTGCTGACTTTCTCCCTGAGGCTATGGCACCCCTGGGTCCCTGAGAGGCACCTGAGGTTACTCGGAAGAAGAGGTTCTTGGCCCCCAGTCCCTTCCCAGTACATCCTGCTATCACCTGTGGGATGATGTGGGTCAGGGGAACTACCCTCCTATTGCTCTAGTTTAACTGCTATGTGGTACAGGTGGAGAAACAGGCCCAAAGATGGACACTGCTGTGAACTTCTGCAACTGAGGCACAGCCTAGACCCAAACCCAGGGGAGAGAGTGGCCATAGCCCTGAAGTTGTCATGCTGCGTCATTTGAGCTGATTGGCCACCCCTTTCTCAGCCAGGCCTCAGGGCACACTATCCTAGGCGGCAGGAAGCACTGGTTCAGATGTCTGGAGACAAGGTAGACTGAGTAGGCTAAGGATACTGACAGGAGGCTATGACCTGCTGCTGTGGAGCAGGGCAGCTGACCTGGTATAATGGGCCAGCGCCAAGCACATGACCCTTGGGCATGGGCACAGGGAAGGCCCATACTTCTCTGGGTGTTGCCATGAGACCTCCTGCTCATCTTGGGGTAAGAGCCTAAACTTCAAATGCAGAACCAGGTGTGTAATGAGTCTGCATTTATATGTGTGTATTATAGAGAAGACTGGGGTATCATTGGTCGGCCCCCATGATCGCTATGATAAGATCCATGCTCTAATATGGCCATGTTACTGTGACTTGATGCCTAATCCTACCTGTTACTCTCTAGGCTCTGTTCCTTGTACCAATCCTGGGTCTGATCTGGGCACAGTGTATAGGAGTTGATCAGCTAAGGGCATGTGTCTTGGAGTAGATCCTGAGCTATCCTGCTCCTGGGTTCAGATACTCCTCTGGGCACTTTTCCCCACCTGTGATGTGAGGAAAGAGGGCCTTCTGAGTCAGTCCATGGACCAAGGAAGGAGCTTGTCCATGGGGCGCATTTGTGCATCTTTCAAGACCAGGACATGCCTCTGATTCAAGCCTACTTCCAAGGCTTTCTGCAAATCGCCCGCTGGGAGCTGGCGGCACTATCTCCTGGGTGAACATGGAGCACAGAGGTAGGGCATCTAGACTCACCCGCTACCCACACCCCTGCCTCTCCATTTTCACCCTTCTTTCCATTCCCCACATCCCCTGGGCCTTGCCTGCCTATTCAGGCAGGGAGCATTAGAGGGAGGGAGGTAGTGGGTTGTTCAGTGTGGGCCTCAGAAACCCCTGGGCCTTGTAGAGCAGGGCCATGGGCCTCCCCTTGTCCCAGTGCCTACCTGCCTCACCCTAGCCTTGGGCCTACTCCCTGTAGGAGTCCAGGCAAGCCTCGTACTCTTTCCTCTCAGCCTCAGTGTCCTCGTCATTCCTAGTACTTTCCAGAGTAATATCCTGCAGTTAGTGATGATGCTTCTGCCACTATCTGTGTGGCTGTCATCTCTGTTCTTCCTGGAAGCTATTGTGTGTGGCACCCACACCTTAGGAGACTGCTTCTGATAGGTGTAGGGAGTGGCTGGGTAGTGGGCCCAGCAGCGGGCTTCTCCCCTCAGGACAGTGCCCCTTGGTGAGGAACCATCTATACACGATGACTTAAAAGGCGCCTGTTATGCACATGGAGGAGGCTGGGCAGAAGCTGGCTTGGCTGCAAAGGGCCCAGCCACCTATAAGCAGGACCCTTCTGTGGCTTGGCTGATTCTCGCTTGTCACTTGATGCTTGGCTGATAGTCACTGTCCCCTGAAGCCTCCCTGTGGAGGTGAGGGGCTCTTAGGCTGTTTCAAAGCTTTCTACCCCATTCTTGTCCTGCAGATGCCCTTGCCGCCTGGCCAGCTGTTCAGTGATGCCTCCTTCAAGCTATATCTGAGATAGGGAGCGACAGTGGCCATTGTCTTTTTCTAGAACTCCTGGCTAGGACCTACTGATACTCAATACATGTTGGCTGAGCAAGTAGCCCACGATCTGCCCAGGTGTCTGCAGGACCAAGCTGTAGAAGCTGCAGCAGGCTTTTACGTGACTTGGCACAGCCCCTGTGTGGGGCTGGCATGGGTGCTGTTAGAAGGCAAAGGTCAACACCACACATCCTCTGTGGCTCCCTTGCCAGGACTTGTCTCCAGAGCTGCCTTGGCGAGGGAAGCAGCTGAGACCCCAGACCCACTGGGTATATTATTTAATCAGGTGGAGGCAGAGCCCAGACATCAGCATTTTTCTGGAGCCCTCCAAGTGAGCCGAGGTAGAGAATTATGGCTCGGGATACCCTGAGGTAAGGCAAATATAGGAGCCCCACTCTGTACCCAATAAGCGGACACTGACATTCAGACAAGGGGGATGGGGAGCCTGAAGTACTGGCTCTGAAGACTACTGACCACCACGGTACATGGCTATGCTGCTCCAGATGTCCAGCATGTGGCCAGTGGCAGCCCCATTCCAGGCAACTCTCCTGGCCTGCTGAGAAGGCTGCCCCTTTCTTCCAAACAGTTTCTCTACATTGGTTGATGCTTGCCCATGCCCTGCTTCCTCTGCTGACCATTCCATGGCCTCCTATCTTTTAGGACTGCCACTGCTCTTTCCTTACTCATACCAGCCCTCACATCTTAGCTATGTGTTGGGCCTTGAGTGGGCTTCAGGGAGCTCAGAGCTTGTAGAGGAGATAGGGAGTGATGAAGACGTGGAAATAAGGTTGAATAAGGAAAATGTGTGGCCAGCATTCCAACCAGCATCTAAGGGATCCTGAGACCTCCTGCTCTAGGTCTCCTGTTGTCCTGGCTGGTCCCTTGGCCTTAGATGTAATGACCTCCATATGTCAGGCTTTCCCTGTCAGGTTTGGGGAAGCCCTGGGGAAAGCATCTGGACCCACTTCCCCTGAAGATGAGCCACTGGGGGAGCAGGAAAGGGGCAGGGATGGGATCTGGGAGAGGCATGCCTTGTACCTCAATCCACCTCCAGTTTCTGAAGTACCTGGCATCTTGTGACCCATAGCCTAGAGTTCCTTGGCACAGAGCAGCTGGAGAGGGAATGAAGGAGAACAATTCCAGAGGCCATTAAGACAAGTGATTTACATGGTTCCTGAGGCAGTGCTGGGGGAGATATATTTCACAGGTGATTTCCAGACTGGTGGCGTATGGAGGAGGCCATTACTTTAAAATGAGGAATGGTGGGGACTTCACACAGCCATCTGGAGGGACCCAGAGCTGTGGGCTTTGTTGTCCTCAGTGTGTATATCCACTGTGTTCTAGAAAGCTTGCATTAGGGAGGGGCCTGGGAAGGGAGGAGCTTGGGGGTCACAAAGACAACCCCACAGGTTATCTTGTGTGATTCATTTTTTGCCTCAGTTACCTCATCTTTAGAATGGGGTCCATGGGGCTGGGGAGATAGCTCTGTGGCACGAGTGCCTGCCCGGCAAGTGCAAGGTGGTGAGTTTGAACCCTGGTCCCGCAAAATAGATAGATAGATAGATAGATAGATAGATAGATAGATAGATAGATAGATAGATAAAATGGGGTCCTATTTCTCATGTTTTGTACTTATGAAGAAAGCATTCAGTCACCCAGCCAACTTTTATGAGCACCTGCTGTGTGCTGGGCCCTGTTCTCAGGAGATGTTCTAGAGACAGTAACTAGGCAAATTAACTCCTTTCTGCCTGCCCTTGGCCCTGGGGATACAGATGGAGATGCAGCCCCTGGTGTGGCTCTCCAAGTCCCTTCTCACTGCAGCAGTGGCTCTCTCATAAGCCACAGGAGATTTACATTGCTAAAAGACTGACTACAGAGCATCAGAAAGTAACAGAAAATAGCAGGAAAGTGGCAAGTCCCTTGTGGGCACTTGGGCAGGGTAGTAGCAGGCGGGCATGGCAAGTGGTGGTCTCATCTATCTGTAGGAAGAGCTGGGGGCTGATAGCAAGCCCCAGCCTCCATATAAGTCTAGCCAAGCCTCATGTTCTCTGCTGCCCCCCACCACTACCACCAGAAGATGACAAATTCCAGAGCACAAGGTGTTGGGGATATCTGGGTGAAGAGGCTGTGCAGCAGGCCCAGGTGTCATGAGCACAGGTTAGTGTCTGCAGCATGAACGAATGACCAAGTGCAGTCACTTCTGGCAGCACAGACCCCTCACTGCCAAGGGCCAGCTTTCTAGCTATGCTCCTGCTTGTTCTTTGTGGAGAGCCCCCTGGAGGAGAGAATGCATGGGTTAAACCCCACTTTCAGCAAACTAAACAACCAGGAACCCTGTGCTAAATAAGCGTACAGAGAAGGTGGGCAGCTACTCTGAGCCTGCTTTGCTTGCCTGAGAAGTGAGGAGGCTCCCTTCCCTTTTATTGGCCTTACTCATGGACTTAGTGTGCGGTCATGTGAGCTGAGCTAATGGCACAGTCCAGAAGTCACAGCAGGGGTGGCCCAAGGGTAAGAGGTACCCCTGGGGGTGCAAGGGCCTGAACTGGGCTGTCCTTGGGCATCAGGTAGGCAGTGAACAGCTCTGTGAGCTTGGCCATACAAGCTGGGCCCAAGGAAGTCCTAGTATATCCAGAGGATCCTACTAGCTCATCCCACAGCTGTCCAAGTAGGGGAGACCTTCAGAGCACATGCTGCATTGGAAGGCGCTGTGGAGAAGGGCCAGACTACTTGGAGGTAGGCTGCATTTTAACTGGGTGAGTAGAACATCACACAAAAAGAGATACTGAGCAAAGCCTGAAGGAGAGGAGAGGAGGACCTGGAAACATGGGTTTCCAGAAGAAGAGTGGCCTCGAGGCCCTGAGGTTGGGATGTGGTTAGAGTAGAGGGGAAAGGGAGAGTAGAAGGAAAAGAGGTCAGAGAGCCACTCAGTGTGTTTCTGGCTATTGCTCTGAGTGGGAATCTAAAAAGGAAAAGAACCATGGTGACCATGGTGGCAGTGGTCGTTGCGGTAGTGAGATAAGACAGTGGTTTGGTGTGAATATCTAGACAGACAAAGTTGTGGCCAGCTGAGGAAGTTGGGAAACAGGCAGGACTGGAGACCATCGGGTATAGGATCCGTTAAATTTGAGATGACAACTAGAGCAGCATGTGATGTGTCGGGGCTGGCTTGTGTCTCTAGAGAGGCTGGACTGAACTATGTCTGCTCAGGCTGGGTGTAGGGACCTAAACAGACAGTTACATTCTGTGAACCACCCCTCTCCCCCACCCCAAGTTCGTCGCCCCTGCCTGTGCCTTGGGAGCTCACCATCCTTGCCAGCCAGCACATAGCATGTCCCCTGTGTCTTGAGAGTTTTGTTCTGCAGGCTTTGGCGTAGGAATAGCCTGCTCCTAGTCGGGTCAGACTCCTTGCCCTGCTTGGCCCCCAAGGCTTGCTAGGCTTCTCTTCCCTGCACTCATCAGCCCTGATCAGGATCAGATGTCTGCCTGCTCTGCTTGAATTCCAAGCTCCCAACGGCCTGCGTCTGCCTTGCTCTCCACTGAACCCCTCTCTCCAATGTCACAGTCTCAGGAACCATCCAGATGGATGATGAGTGAGTGCACCCTTACTTTTTGCAGTAAGGAGCTCTATCAGTTGAGCCACCCTGAGCACAGCACATGCTCATCGGGCAGAGTGACTCCTCTGCCTCACCTCACCCTGGGGATGCTAGGCAGTAGGACCACTGAGATGGCACTTAAAGCCCCTTCCTCGGGACAGGTGTGCTGCCATTACAACCTGCCGAGGGAATTTGCATTGCTAAGGATTCCCCACTTCACCACCCCCCTCAGCCCCAGCACCCAGATAGCAGGCCTAGTATTAAAGAGGATGAGCACTTCCATTCACAACCAACCCTGTTGGGCTCAGTCTGAGACACAGGCACCTTGGAGAGACAACTCTCAGAGGGAGGTATGCCAGCTCCCCATTGCTTACAGAGGCCATGGGGTCTCTGTGAAGGGTTGGGTCAGCTCCCTTCCCAAAGTTGGGGAAAGGCATAAATGAGGGGGAGTCCTTACCTACACACTATTTTCTAAACTGGGCCATTAGCGCCCACCTTGAAATAGGGCTGTGGCCTGGGAGGCCAAGTTAGGGCTCAGTAACCAGATTTCACTAGGTTCCAATTGACACCGGCTGACCATGTGATTTGGGGCAAGTTACTCCATTTCCCCAAGCCTCAAGGGTTCTTATCTGTGAAGTGGACATGATTTGGATTGCACCTGCCCAAGGATGTTGTGTGGTTTCACTAGAACATCCAGCACTTGCCGTCATTTCTAGTCAGCATCCCCCACCCCCACTGAAATTTGAGCTCTTTTCTAACCTCTTTTCTGCTGCCAGGGAAAGTGGTCATGGCAGGAAACACTCAGGGAGATCAGGTCAGATGGGGGATGTTTGGGTAAATCTATCTCCAGGTGTTCTCAGGAGACTGCTCTTGCCAGGCTTAAAGCTAACCTGCCGGAAACTTGGTGATAGAACCACCCTACAGGCCCATCCTCAGGTGAGATTTGGTAAAAATGTAACAAAGACTGCTTTTAGAAGGTCATGGGTTGGGGTTCAGGAAGACTTGGTCAGGTAAATAAAGCGCAAGGTCAGAGAACAAGCTGACCTTGATGGTTTGGGTTCTGAAGTCTTAGCTTGGCTTCTCCTTGGTACCTGGGCCCTTTAGGCTTCTATAGAAGCTTCTTCCCTGAAGGAGAGCTAAGGACCCTGAAGGGGTCTCTGTCCTCCTTGAGGCAGGAAGCCATGTTAAGGATATGACAGAGAACAGCTATTTGTGGATCAGTAAGGATTTGACTCATGCTGGGGGGTGGGGAAGAGATGCAGGAGGGGAGATGGGGACGTGTGAATCACAGAGTCTGACCAGAATGATTAGTGAAATGTGTACAGACTCTGTCTTGACACCTCCAGTCAGGCTTCAGCTACCGTGTAGGCCCCGAACAAGAGGCTGCAGCTCCTGGGTTCCCTATTGACTTACCTGCTGACCTCTGCAGGTGCCTCAACCCACTTTGCACCCCTGAGACTGGCTGGGAAGTAGATGCCTGGGCCTAGCACCTAGCTGGACCTGCAGGGCCTGTGGCCTTGCGTCCACCTTCTGAGAGCTAATGTCACAGAACCTCAGCTTACCTATTTGTGAAATTCCTATTGTGCCTGCCTCTCGGAATGTACTGGGGCGATGAGGTACCACGGACTTCAAAATGCCCACAGTCTGTAGTAACAGCAAACATACTGGAGGGCCTCACGTTCCTGTCCCATACCTACTTCTTGATGTTCTGAATAATCTGGAGATGGGTTTTCTGAAAAGATAGCTGGGAAGCCTAGCAAATCCTTGGTTTAGAGGAAACTTGGCCTGCTTTAGGTAATTAAGTTTAGCACCTGGCTTCTTTGTATTTTTTAGAATATGATGATATAGTCAATAAAATTGAAAACATTTTTATTTCTTTATTTTTATGTATTTATTTTCTGGGACCAGGGTTCAAACTCACAACCTTGCACTTGTCAGGCAGACACTTGTGCCTCGGAGCTATCTCCCCAGCTCCTATTTATTTATTTTTATAAAATTCACTTTTAACGAACTGTATGCAAGAGCTCTTAATTTTCTGCCAGTAGCATATAGTACCACTACTATTTGCTTTTTTAAAGAAAAAAAGAATATCCCACAAATATTAAAGAATTAAATGGTAATAAAAATAGGACATAGTCACAATATAAATTTTCTTTTAAATTTTATGTATTTAGTACAGGGTCTCACTACATAGATCGGAGCTATGGTGATCCTCCTGTTTTTCAGCCTCCCAAGCACTGGGATTACAGACATGTGCCACCGTGCCCAGTCTTGATGGCTGTCTCAGCATGCCCTGGGGGCAGGGCCAGCAAGGCTCTCCAGGGGTGGAACATCCAGTCCCTGTGTCTGCCTAAGTCGGTACTTTAATCTGCTGAGCTATCTGGCCAGCCCTTAAATTTATTATTATTTCTGGAGTTTTATATAGTCTTTCAGTTTTGGTGATTTTAAAAACAATTATTCTGGGGCTGGGGAGATAGCTCCATGGCACAAGTGCCTGCCTGGCAAGTGCAAGGTCGTGAGTTCAAACCCCGGTCCCACCAAAATACATACATACATACATGCATACATACATACAATTATTCTGCATAACAATCTACAGTTGTTTGAGGGTTTGTTTGAAGGTTAAAATTTGTAGCCAAATTATTGTTACTGGTTTATATTGATCATTCAAAATCTTAAAAAAAAAATGCCCAGAGTCCGTGTCAATGGTAGTGGTAGTGGGGTGGCTCCAGGCCTGGGGAGCAAACGGTCAACACTTACCCTAGTGGCCCTGGCCTGGATTCTCTGCTTTGCCCTCTGACTCCAGCGGGTTCATGAGCTCCTCCTGCTTATTGCTAAGTCCCAGCTCAGGACTACTGGGAAACCCACAATGACACTCAAGTGCTGGCTCTTCAGACTTGTGAGCCTTGGCCACCAGGGAGGTGCTGGCTCCACCTCAGCTTTCAGGAAAGGGTTCTTCCACCACCCTGTGCACTCACAGTCTGCAGCTTCTTGTCTCTGTGTATTAGGACTTTGTCACAGAATCAAACACAGGACTAAACTGGACCTGAGTGTGCACATAGGATTTTAAATGATCCTCTGCCAGAGCAGTTTAAAAACCCCACGTAGCCCAGCCTCATCACCGCACAGATAGGAAACTGAAGCATAGATGGAGTGGGTGAGCTTGCTCAGCAGCGGTGGCATCTGGCCCCAGGAACCAGGATCTTAGGTATATAGGAGAAAGCGCCATGGGGAAAGAGGGTGGGTGGAGGCTCTGGGTGGCCTACCCTGGGGCCAGTGACAGAGATACAGGGGAGGGCAGCCCAGGTCTAGACCACTCCTTCTCTGCACTTTCTTCTTGCTTCCTGGAAGAAGTGGCTGTGTCAGTATGTGGCCCTGCTGGGAGAGCCATGAATTATGCAGGGAAGCCACAGGCCTGGGCAGGCCCATCATAAATGAGCCTTAATAATTTATACAGAGACTAGCCAGAGAAAGGGAGGGCTTCCTGGGGCAGCACTGGGGAAGCCTTCATACTTCCAGACCCTCTAAAAGCTCCCCCTGCCTATCCTGCTTGCTTGTTCCTGGTGCCAGCCACACAGACTGGGGCAGTGGGGCAGTGGGGCACTGAGAAAGCATATTCATTCAGCGAAGAGTCTGTTCCTCCAAGTTGATAAGGAGGATCCACCTTCCTCTGGGCTTGAAGCCCAAGGCAGAGGTGACAATAATGGGAAAAGAGGAATGCTAACTAAAACAGTAATCCCAGGAAGGGCATGGAGATTAGTTTCTTCTGGGGGTACAATTCTAAATGGAGAGCAGGGTGGACTTCATTGAGCTGGCGATATGTTCAGAGACCTGAAGGAGGCAAAAAGAGGCTGGGGACTGCTAGGGAGAGAGTGCCCTGGACAGAGGGAACAGCCCCTATGGGGGTGTGTCCCAGCCACACTGAGGAGGCCGGTGGGCTACTAGTAGTATGTCCACAGGGTGGTCTTTGGTTTTTCCTTTGCTGTGGAGCTAGAGCTTGGTGTTTTCAGGAGAAACCAGCCCAAAAGGGAACCCTAGCTGTTTGTGGGGGCAGGAGTGGGATGACAGGGCAAAAGCTGATGACCAGTGAGCTAGCAGTGGCCACCCAGGCCAAGTGAGGCGCCAGGAAAGTGGTAAATGTCAGGGCATATTGTGAAAGTGGAGTCAATGGGATTTGTAGATAGATGAGATGGGGTTAGGGAGTGGGTTCCAGGTCCCCCTAGGCTTTTGACCTGAGCGAGGGGAGTGGCATTCAACTTGTGGAAGATAAGTGATTGGTGGAGACCAGGGAGTGAGCCCAAGGGAGGGCTAGGAACTGGAGTATGGATGCAACAGAGGCCTGGTAGAATAGCCCAAGTAGTCTTGCCACTTCAGCAGCTGGGATTCAAGACTGGCTTCCTTCTGGGCATGGTGGTGCACACCTGTAATCCTAGTACTTGGGAGGCTGAGGCAGGATTGCTGCAAGTGGGAGACCAGACCAGGCTATGTAATAAGATCCTCTCAACAACAACAATGACAAGACTAGCATCCTGAGGTCTGTGCCAGCCCAGTTGGCTTTCAAGAAACATGCAGCCTCAGGTACTTCTCTCAGTTGTTCTGTTCCTTAGTTTCCTCCTTCAACATTGAGGACAATGGTCTGGCTACTATGGAAATAAACAAAGAGTGCTGTGTAATCCCTGGCAGGCCCCCAGCAGGAAAGGCCCCAAGCAGACCCTTCGAGACGTGAATCTCCAGAAATCTGAAATTTGGAGAGGCCACACCACAGAGTAGGGTGTGGGCCACAGAACAAGTCCTGCTGCAAAGTGAGGGCTGAAGGAGAGCTGGCTATGGGTGGTCCGCCGCTCCCTGCCACCATTACTCTGCCCCTGCTCTCCCCAGGGCCTGGGGCCCCAGGGCTCCCTGTTCCCACCTCGCTGCTGCAGTGCGTCCTTCCCTGCTCCACACCTCCTACCTGCCCATGCTCCATGGGCTTTCTTCAGCCCCTCCCTCAGTATTGCAATGGCTTCTAGGCAGAATTTGTTCCCCTGGAATCTGGAGCAGCCCACCATAGTGGTCTCCTGCTGCTGGGGAGCCCCAGGCGAGGCTCAGGAAGTGGGGAAGGATGGTCCTGCCTGTCTACTGCTCCGAAGCCCTGTGGCTGTTGCAGAGGCCATCCTGCACTGCTTTGCTCACTTCATAGATGAATAACCTGAAGTCCAGGGTAGCAAAATGCGTGTTACCAAGATCACATGGCAAAACCTGGCAGAAACAAGTGAGGGTCAGCCGTCAGTGCTGTCCTCCTAACCACTGCTGGGCAATCTCTTTCCCCTTTCTCAGCTTCACATTTTTCGCCAGTGCCTGCCTCGTGTGTACAGTCCACTGACTGCTGGTCTTGCCTGAGTCCTAGCTCCTGTGCTAGCACTGGTGCTGTGGTCCTTTGCAGTATGACCCTGGGTACTTGCCATTCCCCTGTGGGCCAGTTGACGCTTCTTAGCCCCCGCTAATGCTGCTCCTTGGCCTTGCTCCTTCCCTCTGTCCATCCCTCCTCCAATGGGGTGCTAGAGTAAATCCTGGGCTGGACCCTGTGCCCTAATTAAAGCTGGATGACTGTCTGAGGGGGAGGCGCAAGCTTTCTGCCTTCCAGCCAAGCACCAATTAAAGGAAAAGTTTAAAAAAAATTAATAAAAAAAGGAAAAGTTCTTTCTCTGCAAAGAAAGGGAAGGGACAGCCCCGTAATTAATAACCTCATTAAGGAACCATATTTGGGCAGGGTCCCAAGATACACATTGTTGAGACTGGTGGATTTGGGCTAATTCAAGCTTCAGCAGCGGTATCCTTTCCCAGCTCCTCCAGATCTGTGTGACAGCTGGGTTGCCTTTGCCCATGTGCATGGAATGGGAGCGTTGCTCCGAGTGGGGGTGGGCACTCCAAGCAGTTCCATGTTCCTGACTTTAGAGGTCACCTAGCTGAAACACAAATGTTTTGAAGATAGCTAGTCCCCTTTGAGTCCCATGCCTCAGTTTACCTGCTTGTGAATTGATTAGTGGCTAAACTGGGAAACTTTACGTTCCCATGGGTCAGCTGAACAAGTGTGCTTCCCTGTTACTCTGCCATGTTCTGTCCTGGGCTGGGCAGTGAAAGGCCGGTGCTGACCTCATCATCCTCCATGGCTTGGCTCATTTTGCCTCTGAGGAATGGGTGACTTTGGCCTCGGTGTTGTCCTATGCCAGCTCTGTCATCCTTTTAAGGCTGTGATCATATCGGATTGAATAAAAGACCCACCCTTGGCATACTTGAAGGATGCTAAGACCTGAGTCTCCTCTGCTGAGTGATCCAGAGAGAGGGGGCCCAAAGTCCCAGAACAAGGTGCCACATCAAGTCTCTCCTGCACTGGGACCTTGAAGGCAATGCAGGGGACCACACCTTCCTGGAGACCCAGTATAAAGAGGGAGAGAGCAAGAACACCCCTGCAGCATGGTGCTCCCATGTGCAAGCGCAAGCACGCGCTTGTGCGTGCGTGCGTGCGTGTGTGTGTGTGTTTGCGTGCGCATGCGTGTACGTGTGTGTGTGTGTGTGTGTTTGCACACGTGCACGCACACACCACCCTGGCTAGTAGGGCTTCTCCTTGCCTCCTCTTTGGGTCCTGGCAGGTGGGTGGTCAGGGTGCTGAGCTTTATCTCCATTTTCCACCTGGGAAAATGTAAGCCCAAGAGCACATGTGTAGTCCAAGGACTTAGAAGAGCCACATCTGCACCTGGGTATTCAGACAGAAAAGGACATCTGCTCAAGTAGTCAGGGAAGACTCCCTAGGTGAAGTGGCCCTGGGGGTGTCATGATTCCTGAGGGCAGCCTTGGGCTTTCTGGCATTTGCAGCTAGGGCTGGCCGCAGCTGCTTTCTGAAATTTAAGCAGCTGTCTAGGGACAGCACGCCCTTTCGAGGTGACCAGGGGTCATGGGCCTTGTGCCCACCACCCACTTGTCTTTCACTGGGCTGGGTCAGCCTAACCCAGGCTCTTGAGACTCTGGTCTGTCTTTCGCTCCTGCCCCATTCCTTCCTGCCCTTTCTTTCCCTTTCAGAAAACTGCAAAGGCTCCGAGGTAGGAGGTCCAGGCCAGCTGAAATATAATCAGAATAATTAAATAGCACTTTATTTTAAATCGTTCCTCTCCCAGAGCAGGAAAATAATTGGCCAGCCTGTCAAGAGAGAAGCAGGAGACCTGGGGCTCCCACCATTGCCAAGCTTGGTTCATTGTGCCCTGGGCAACTGTGCCACTGTGCAAGGGCTCTGCTGTGTCTGCCCCCTCACTCCCCTGCCTGTCCGGGCCCAGTCCTGTCCCAGCATCCACCCTCCTGCTTCACGCACTGTCCCACCCTCAGCATCCGCTCCTCCTCACACACAGTGGCAAACCGCCCTTTTAAGTTCAGGGGAGGGTTGTAGGCCCCTGAGGAACAGGATATATATCCAGATGGGCTGCCTGGTGAAGGCAGCAGAGCTTTAATAGCAGAAAAATGTCTCTGTGTGTGATGAGAATGTCTTGCAAAGGCTGAGCCTGGGGCCCTGGGCCCGGCCCCCTGCCAGGCCCAGCCTCTCCTAGATCTGCCCCTGCCTACTCTAAACAGGCCGCTTTCCCCTTCCTCCTTGCCTTTCTGCTGGGTCCAGCCACCCACACCCATCCATGCCCTCTGAGGGTAAACCTGCAGTGTTACCTGTCTCTGGTTTTTTGATTTGTTTAATTATAGATGAGTTTTCTGCATAATTTATTCCAAAAGCCTAGATTATACTATACAATTAAATCACATTCTGATCATCAACTTCACATATAAAATTAACAACTGGCAACAGTTTAATCTATTCTGCTGCATCTGCACGTGGTCTCTTTCTCTTTCCCCTCAATTCCTCTCCTCCCCATCTCCTCCCTACCCACCCCTCCCCGGGTAAGCATTTGCAGCTGGCTGCCCCCACCTGAGTGCTCTGCAGTTTCACTCAGGGTCTCCCTGCCTTGCAGCTGGGGTCTCAGTGATTCTGTCACTAGAAGGGTCCTCAGCCTCAGCAACTTACCCTGTAAGTAGGGATGACTTTGCTCCCTTGTCTGCGGGTACATCCTTCCTGATCCCCACTTACCTTGGTTCTGGAGACCAAGGCCTAACATTCCCAGCACATCTTCTTTCCTGTTGGGCACCTCAGCCTGTCAGGCCTTGCTCCACCCACCCTCTCTAGGTATAGGAATTTATCGACTATTTCCTGAGCACTCAGTGGACCTAGGATCTTGGAGGAACCGGACTGTGCTGGATGAGCTTGTAGCCCTCGGGGACTGCCCAGGACTAATACTCTCCATCAGTGTGCCTCGAATATCTGCCCATTATAGCTGTTTAGCCAATCACCATTAACCCTGTTGACTCATGGGAAGGTTGAGATTCCAAGGTTGCACAGTTGGCGGAGGCAGCCTCTCCCCCGAGGTTTCCCCAAGGCTATATTGTCTTGGAAGGATGAGCTCATGGGCCTGAGGGAGCCAGGGAAATGGGTCTGGCTTTCCTCTAAGTTTAGGGCACTGCTCCCAGCCTTGCCTGCTCTTGGCTCTGATCTGTGAGATGGGCTGCAGTGCCCTTCCCACACTAGGTTTGGGCTCATGGGGGCACTTGCTGGTCTCCAGCTTCTCACCTAGGCACATCCAGTCAGGAAGTTAAGCCCCTGGCTACACTGTCTCCTGCCAGACACTCTCCCCTCACTGTCTTGCTAGTTTGAACATAAAAGCACTTAGAGATAAGCAGTGTCATCTCAGCAAAGAGCATGGCAAGTCGCAGTGATGGGGGAGCTAGCTGCAGAGCGCTCTGTTCAGCCTGGCCCACGCGCAGTACTGTCTGGCTAGGAGGCATTGCCAAACCCCGGGATTTGGGTGCAACTCAGTGGAGACCTGGGCAGGATTTAGTCACTTTGGCTTTGGCTCAGTGTGGCCAGGAATGTTGGTGTGTGTTTACCCATCATTCTTCTGAGCCCCCATCCCCTTCTGTGGGAGTGAGCCTGGTTGTGCCTCGCTAGGTTGAACTTAGCTTGTGAGGTGCCTTCTCCCGTCTTCAGGAACACTATAGAGGCATCGTTACACCCTGACTTTCTCGGTGCCCATGTGTTTGGCCTGGAACACAGGCCAAACCCTAGAACCCACAAAATCATATTTTTGTGGCAATGAAATCTATTTTCCAATTCTCTATAGTATACACATAATGTCTTCCTAGTTAGGTTTGATTTAGGCCAAGAATCAGAGTAACTTGTTTTCTCTGGCATTGTGCTGATGAGCAGTGGACTAGAACCTGGGGTCTGCCTGTCAATCCCAGGATGCTGGACTCCAGGCTGGAGCCACCCTTAGAACCTGGGGTAGTGTGTGTGTCACATTGAAGCAGTCATTATATTCCAACAGCAGAGTCCAGGGTAACTTCAGCCTAGTTGAGAGTACAGAAACTGTGTGTGTGTGTGTGTGTGTATGTGTGACAGAGACAGAGACAGAGACAGAGACAGAGACAGAGACAGGGACAGAGACAGAGACAGAGACAGAGACAGAGACAGAGACAGGGACAGAATGTGTGCCTGGAAGAAGAACTTGACTTTATCGTGAGATTTGGTTCTCTTAAAAATATTTCAGTATTGAAACAGCTTTTTTACGTGAAGTGATGGTGATTATATTAATAATGTGTTGTCTACATAAAATAAAAACTTGGCATCCATGTCTGTTCTCCCAATTAATATCCTCGTACTTAGCTGTGAAATCCCAGAAAGGAAGAACTATAGGCATAGATAGAGTAGAGAGTTCATGGCCTGGGGTGGAATTGGTGTTCTGGTGGACATTGTCAGTCTGCTCACCAAGGAAAAAGCCTGTGATTTTTAGCATTTACTGATATTAGGGGTGTAAATGTTCCTACTATGATGAGCTTTATACCCCTAAGGTAATGATACTCAATGCCAAGTCAGGAAGGAGTACATGGGTCAGCACTGTGTTTTGGCCTCGTGACTCCAGCACAATTTTTTTTTTTTTTTTTGTCTTTTTGAGACAGGGTCTCACTATGCAGTTCAGGCTGGCCCTGAGCTCACTTTTGTAGCCCAGGCTGGTCTAGAACTTGTACTGATCCTCCTGCCTCAGCCTCCCATGTGCTGGGATTACAGGCATGTGCCACCACACCTGGCTCCAGCACACTTCCGAAATAAGTTCTATCTATCTTTTCTTGGGCAGGTCAGTTAAACCCACTGTGCCTCAGTTTCTCCACCTGTAAATTGGGATGGTGATGTTTGCTGTCTTTGTGAGAGTTGATATAAAAGAACATGTGATATACTGGCACTGTACTTTGTACATAGTGGATATCCTTGTATATTTCAATCTGGGAAAGATTGTGATTAACATTCTGTTCCTTAGACTGGTGAATGGCTGAGGTCAGGGACATGGGCAGGGCAGAGCTAATGGCTCCCTTTGGAGATCAGATCTTTGACCTTGCTCATTTGTCTGCCACCTGCCTGGCTGGACATAGGACTATATGGCAGTCCCTCCCAATATCATCCACCAGGGTTCTGCTGTTTCAGAATTACAAAAGAGCCACCTGTCACATTGTCCACCCACAACCAGGGCCAAGACATCAGTGCCTGGTGGACAGTGGCCAGCTAAGGCAGCTCTCTATTCTCTGACTATGCCTTGCCCTCCCCAGCTTAGCAGCAGAAGCCTGATTGCCCTTTCTACTCCAGCCTGCAGCCTAACTTCCACTGAACCCGGGTTTAGTCTCCCCTGTGGTGGGGAGAGGAGGTGGGAATCAGACTGTGGCTCAGGCAGCAATAAGCCAAACCTAATACCTCTATTTTTTGATGTTGATTTTTTTTCCCATCATGGTCCTGACATTCAGTCTGGCAAATTGCAATTAGTGATCCTCCTGCCTCCTGCTCTGAGTTCCCATGCCAACCGACCCAGGCACACACAATGGCATGTGCCCAGCCCCCACGCCAAAGGCAGGAGTAGGGATGTGGGGTAGGGGGCCAGGGTGAATGCTTGTGCACTTCTGACCTTAGAGCTAGAAGACAGTCCTGCTCCCAAATGACACTAGCGAGGATGGCGGGCCCAGGGAGGGGTGTTGAGGCCGGATGCACTGTGCTTGCTCCTTGGCATATTTCAGTCTCTATAGCAGTCCCTAGGGAGGCCTTGGCCAGCAGAATGAGAAAGTGTCAGAGGAAGGGAAAGTTGAGGTACCTTTTCAGACACATGAAGGCAGGGAGACTTCTCAACAGAGAGCATCTGACATTATCTAAAGGGGAAGGTCATAGGTTTCAACTCAGCTGAGAACTCTCTCCATATATCTTCCCTTTTCCCGGGTATAGAATAGAAAGTACCGGGTCATGTGGCCACTTGTCCATCCTTTCTACTCACAAATATCCCTAAACAGTGCCCTGAGCTCATGTGTCCTTTTTTTTTTTTTTCCTCATATGTTTTTGTGAGACTCTAAGAGGGGGCCTCAAATAAGCTTCTCATTCCAAAAAAAGAACCTGAGAAACAAATGGGTTAAAATGACCCTAGGGTGGTACTAGGGAGACCTGTTCAGGCTTATGGTTCAGATGAAGCATTTTTGAGGCTTGCTAAACTCCCAGAAAGGGGCAGGATTGTCTGCACTGGACTGGTGGTTGGGTTTCTGCTGGGCATCTAGCAGTGGACCTCAGATAAGCATCTGTCTACCAGGATACTGGCAAGCAGAAGGCTTTGTGAGCCAGAAGCTCCCCATGTCCACTGCTCAGATGAGGTCCAGAGAAGCAGGGACCTGTCCAGGCTTACACAATAGCTTGATAATGACAGCTGTGTTCCCTGCCCTGGCCTAGGCTCCCCCTGGCTCCATCCTGCCTCCTTCCCTGGTGTCTAGAAATCCCAGTGTTCAGAGCAACTACATCAAGGTCTGGCTCTTCACAGTGAAAAGCAGCCTCCCCACAGGCTTCTCGGAGCTGCTAAACTTCCTCAGCATTCACAGTACACTCCTCTCTTCTCTCTGGCTGGCCCAATACGTGAGGAGAGGCCAGGCACCCGAGGCTGGACTTCAAAGGAGAACCACAGGCACACACTGTGGTTTCTTGCTTCTGTTTCTCCTTTAGTGAAAATTGGGTTGAGTGAAAGGCTGTCCTGGTCTCCCTTGGGTGTCAGGGGCTGGACTGTCCCAGCTTCAAGTGGACTGACATCTCTGTCCTGTCTCTGCACACAGGATGCAGCACTGGGCCCGGCGCCTAGAGCAGGAGATCGATGGCGTTATGCGGATCTTTGGAGGCGTTCAGCAGCTCCGTGAGGTAAGTGTAATGTACCTGCTTTCCCTCAGGGACTCTCTTCCAAGTAGATCAGCAGTGTTGAAGATTTGGCATTGTCAAGATCTTGGTCTGTACTTCTCAAAGTAGCTGTTGAAGCAGTGACCCTCTGACATTAATGCCTCGCATCATTGGGAGGGTATTGGGACTTCCAGGTTTCCCCGTGGATGGGCTCTGTTTGAGGCAGTGTGTGAGGTGGGAGCCCAGGCTCTTGAGAGACCAG
>PVKN010010299.1:0-22792 GCA_004027915.1 Capromys pilorides
CTCTTTTCTGACTTTTGTTATTCCTTATATCTATATCACCTGCCCTCTCCAATTGTTACCTGGGCCCTCTCCCATTGGCTCTTTCTTCCAGCTGCCCAATCTTAATTGACTTAAACAACCAATATCAGCCAAACTATGCTTTTATGCCTTTGACAGCAATTGTGCCCCCACTCCACGCATGGTGTGGAGAGGGATTTCAAGCATGATGGGTTTGTCATACTTCAGCCCTGCTATGTGCTCCTTGCTTTGCTGTGGCTGAACACTCTTCAGTCTTATTTCTTGTTCCCATGTCTCTGCTTGGCATCTTTAGACTGATACTTCATTGAGCTATTTAGGGGCTATGCTCCAAGCTTAACTACAAAATACATTTTTCTGCATTACAGATGTACTTGGGCAGAGTCCTCCTTCTTAGGGTGGTACAGAAGGGACAAATTAGGACACACAGGTACCCAGGGAAGATGATAATTTGATATAACACTAAAACAGTGCTGAAGGATACTTGTTGCCAAGTGTAGTGGTGCATGTCTGTAATTTCAGCTACTTGAGATGCTGAGACAGAAGGATCTCAAGTTCAAGACCAGCCTGGGCAAGTTAGTGAGATCTTGTGTCAAAATAAAAAAGGCTGAGGATATAGTTCAGTGGTAAAGCACCACTGGGTTAGATCACCAAAATGAAGAAGAAGAAAGAAGAAGAAGGAGAAGAAGGAGAAGAGGAGGAAGAAGAGGAAGAAGAGGAAGAAGAGGGAAGAGGAGGAAGAAAGCATATTTGTTCATTATTTTTCTTTAGAGCAAGAGGTGAGTTCTATATGGAAAAGCATGGAGAAGGACTATAGGTCCTTGCTACTTGCATGCTCTATCAAGCTTGGGGTTAAGTGGACCCATTCTCCTTTTTAAAAAATGCTGAGTGTCTTAGTTACTTTTTTCTCATTGCTGGGACAAATACCTGACACCCAAAATGAAGGAAGGAAAGGTTTATTTAGCTCACAGTTACTGGAGGTTTCAGTCCATACTCAGCTGGCTCCAAGGCAGAAAGGCACATGGCAGAGAGCAGCAGTTCATGGAGGCAGAATAGCAACAATATAGTGATAGAGGCAACCAACCAACCAGGGGAGCAGAGAGCAACAGCATGGGTCTGTCTCTCTGTCTCTCTTTAAATTACATTCAGGCACTCTGCCTTAGAATATCTGCCCTAGACCACATCCATAGTCACAGCAGTACTCAGACCTATAATCCCATCCATACTAAAACATATAATCCCAGTGGATCATGAGTCAAGTCTCAACTCTAGAAATCTCTGCCCCATGATTGTATGAGGTTTTGGGGGGACAACTAGACATAAACCATAACACTGAGGTTGAAATGTTTAGGGATGGGCTGGCCAATAGCTCAGTGGTTTAAAGAGCCTGCAAGCAGATGCAGAGGCCGGGGGTCAATCCCCAGGCCTGCTGTGCCAGCCCTGCTCCTAGGGTGCACTGAGATGGCGATTCAGACTGGGCATGGTGGCGTGAGCCTGTAATCCCAGCTCTTGGAAAGCAGTAAACAGGCGGATCACTATAAGTCCAATCTTGTGACATTCCGGACACCCTGTAGATCCTTCCCTAAAATAAAAAAGAAAAAGAAGGAAAAGAAATGTTTGGGGAGGACAGAGAAAAAGCAGTGAATCAGAAGACCACTTCATTCCAGCTGCTTGGGCAAGAAGTGGGCCCAGAACCAGCTGCTATCAGTCACAAGCTGACCATAGTATCTGAGACCCTTGGCCTTTCCAAGATATAGGCCAGTGATCAGAGCATCTCCTGAAGGAAACGTGACTATCAACCACCAACATCCTGTGGGTTTGGAGCACCAGCTCTCTGTCATGTCAGTACTGTGCACAGGCTTCAGATGCACACACCTACAGGGAGGCTGATGGCCTACCCAATTGTCACCCACCTCCCTAGTTCAAGTGTCTGCTTAGCCTTCTGCTCTGCCTGAGATTTAGCTAAGAGCTGCCCTCTCTTCTGAAGCTGAAACTCTTTTACAGAATCCATAACACCAGTTCCTCAGCCGGACCTGAGTGACCTTTAAAAGGAGTGACTAACAGGACTACCCAAGCCTCAATTTAGCTCATAACCACATTTAGGAGCACTGGATATTACTAGTAACCCATTCATTCCTTTTTTTTTTTTTCCTAATGTATTTGGTACAGGGTCTCACTATGCAGAACTCACAGTGATCCCCCTGTTTTCAGCCTCCCCAGCACTGGGATTGGAAGCATGCACCACCATGTCTGGTGTCAGTGGCTGGCTCAGCATGCTCCAGGGCAGGGCCAATGCAGGATGTGGTGCTAGGGATGGAATCCCAGCTCTTGTGCTTGCCTATGCAGGCCCTTAGTCCGCTGAGTTATCTTGCCACACCCACTCCTTTTCATATTCTGACTGCACCACCAAAGAACTCATTTAGAAGGTAAGGTGATTTGTTAGGCTTCTGGAAGTTGCTTAGTAAAGCAGAGGGTACAAACGTTTATCTTGCCTTAATCTTGATTGGGTCAGTCTGGTGCTTTTTAGTCTGTAGGTTCTTACCTTATGGCAAAGTGCTTTTTAGTCTGTAGGTTCTTACCTTATGGCAAAGTTAGGGGGCAAGTGTGTCTGAGAAGGACATCATGTCTGTTGATGGTGACCTGGTGCCCAGTTCTCACAGAGGCTGACCACAGTGGAGGTCAAATACGTTTCAAAGCAGTGGGAACATAAGCTCTTAGGCACTGTCTTCTCAGGGCTTAGCCCCTAGGGCATACATCTCATCCCAGTCTGAGGTACCTGCCACATTCATGATGATTCTCTTTTTACCAGGAAGTTTAGCACTTTTTAATGTTCTGGATTTTTAATCTCATATTGCAACAGCAAAAAGAAACACTGAAATGACACCCAGGATTTGAAGGCAGGTTTATTTTATGTCAACAGGCAAGGAGTGGGATCACTCCCAAAATATCCGGCCCTCATCTCTAGTCATCTAGGACTTCTAGGGGATAAGAAAGCTGGAAGTACAGAGGCAGAGTGGCTTCTCAATTGGGGATTGGTTTACACCATATGCATCACAGTGGCCAGCTATGCATCACAGTGACCAGTCATTTCTAAGAAACAGGAGCAACTGGGACTGGAACAGGAACTATTACTCTGGGCCACTAAGAAACTAAAGTATACTGGCTGGGGGTGAGAGTTGGGTTTCTGTTACAATACCCCAGATAGATAAAACTACCACTTTACTCCTCAAGACCTGGAGGCATGTGCCCAGGTTGACACCCTGTCACCATGATTCCTGACTACTTATAACCAGCCCTGCATGTGGTCTCCTGGAATGAAAAAGTGGTACCATGTTCATTGCTGCTATAAGAGATTTCCACATTGAAGGAATGCCTGGGAAGCCTGAAGAATTAATACCTCCCCTTCCACATCCAGTGCTTCTTCGAATGTTTCTGTCTCAAAACTCCTTAAAAAGAACACTTCTCACATTAGCTCCTATTCACAACCCCACAGCCAATCTAATCTATCCATCAGGTTTTCCTCCAGAGAAGACCTCTCACCTAGCCCCTAGTTCACCTCCCACTTTAAATAGTGACATCCTTGTCTCCTAACACTGCCTATCACAGCTAGTGCTAACCTAAGGAGAACCTCACCCAAAGGTTCAAAGAGAACCTGTCATCAATGCTGCGCCTTTGCGGAGCTGCTCATCAATGCACGGTTTTCAACAGTTCACTTGCTCTCTCTCTTCATAAAAGCACCAGAATCATGTCTATACATCCCTCAATATTACCAGCCTGACAGCCACAAGCCCATAGTAATGATATTTCAACTACTCTCATGTCCAGTTGACTTTGAATCTTCAAATCCTCCACACTGGCCGGTGGTAAGAACTGAGAAAATACTACACAAGTATTATACATTTTAATTTGCTTCCTTCCCTAGGATTTGACTAGCACCCTCTCAGTTTTATTTCCAACCTATTCTCATGCCAGTTGGCTTTCCCAGTGCTTAACTCTCAACTTTGCTATCATTTAAGGCTCCATTCCTGTCTTATGGATTCTGAGTGATCTTGGTTTTCTGGGTTTAATCTGCTGAGTTCTTAAAGACTGTTCCTGGGCTGGCCAGATAGCTCAGCGGACTAAAGTGCCTGCTTAGGCAGAGTGCAGTGGCTGGGGTTCGTCCCCTGGCTTGCCCTTGGGGTGCACTGAGACAGTGATTGAGACAGGGCATGGTGGCATGTGCCTGTAATCCTAGCACTTGAGAGGCTGAAAACAAGAGAATCACTACAAGTGTGATCTACATAGTGAGACCCTGTGGACCCTGTACTAAATGCATAAAAGACTGTGCCTTATTATATTTACTACCTATACTTTAGGACCTGTATCAGTTCATGAAGGGTGTCTTCGTTACTGTTTCTCATTACTAAGACAAAATACCCAACACTCAAAGTTAAAGAAAGAAAAGTTTATTTTGGCTCAGTTTGTAGAGCTTTTAGAGATAAGCAATCTCAGCAGCCTGCTTTCTGTCCCTTATACCCTGTCTGGACTATCCTTACTTATGGTTGTTAGCACTCACATTGAGGGAGGGCCTTATTTAGGTTTTGTCTTGTTTTATTGTATTTCATTTTGTTTTGCCACAAGGCCTCACTATGTATTCTAGGCTGGTCTTGAATACATTGTATAGCCTAAACTGATCTCCTACTCAGGCAATCCTTCTGCCTGGACCTCCCAAGTTCTGGGATTACAGATGTGCAGCACTACACCCAGCTAAAGGAAGAAACTAATTTAGTAATCCCAGTACCATATACTTAATACCAGAATCACACACTCCAGATCCAGTCACCTCTGAAAAACTCCACTTGTCACCATGAGACTGTGGGGGGACATCTAGACACAAGCCAGCACAGGACTAGGTCATGCTATAGCAACAATCAGTCTGAGGGGTTCAGAGTCTTATTATAACAAATGTTTGACACTGTTTATATGACTGTGTGCCCATAGGGCTCCATTCATTGTCATTCATCAGAAAACAGAATTGATGGAGGCCCCTTAATGCTCACTGTGGTACAAAGATATGATACATAACATACTGAATTTTATTTTAATGAATTAATTAATTAATTCAGGGTTTTTTTGAGATATGTCACTATATATTCTAGGCTGGCCTTGAACTCACTATGTAGCATAGGCTAGCCTCAGATTCAGGGAAAGCCTCCTGTCTCAGCCTTCCAAGTAATGGGATGACCCAACATGCTGAGCAACATGCTAGCTTTTAATACCTGTCCAGAAATAGCACACATTTCTCTTCATATTTTATTACCAAAACAAATAATATGTCTGTTCCTAACATCCCAGAGGGCAAAAAGTATCATCTAACATGAATCTATATTAGAAAAAAAAAAATCACAGAGGATTTGTTAATGGTCCCAAAGACAGGTTCAAGACTCAAATCTTGGTATGGTCCATTTGGTATTACTCTCATTAATACCCACCCATTTCCCAGCTCCCTTTGCTACTCCTTGTTCTTAGAAGGAACTTGCATTCCTTTATCTGTGATCACCTCTCCCACACTGCCTCCACGACCTGGCTCCTGCTCTTTGCTTTGCCCCTAAGGTTAACTTCCTGGTCACGCCGCCAGACTCTGTATTAAAAAAAAACAAAACTAAGGGCTGGAGATATACTTCAGTTAGAAGGTCCTGAGATCAATATTCAATCACACACACACATGTGTGCGCGTGCGTATGTAAGTCCTTATCGATCTCTCCTCTGACAGTGATTTAGACTCCCAGAGTTACAGGACTTCCATCTGGAAGAGAGATACCAGACCTGTGTCCGAGAGAGGTGGTAATGCTCAGATAACTCAGCCAAACCTGTCCATCATGTGTGGAGCCAGAAGCCAGTGTCAAGATCGTAAAGCAAATTCAGAGAACTGGGAAATATGAGACCAAAGGCCAGCAGGAGAGTCCTGCAAACAGAAATTTCATAAACAAAGTTCCATAGTCATACCCTGGGGACTTCTGTTTAATTGTATTTAGTCAAAGCATTACCAACATGTGATTTGCAAAGCCTGATAGTGAAAAATCACCAATTCTCTCACTTCCTCTCTTTAGACAACATTTTTAGTTGTTTTTATGTATATTTGTATATCCACATATGTTAATAACATGGTTGTATATTTGTGGAGTCATTTTAATCTTAGACTGTCTAATCTTTCAATTGCTTTTCTGCTCTGAAATATGGAGTATCAGCTCTCTATTTACTACATTCTTTCCTACTTCCTTCAGTCCCAGTGTGGTTATATGCCAAATTTTGTTACATTCAGAATTAGTAAGATTGACAGCCTGAACAATAACACTTCAAAGATACCCTACACACATCCCCAGAACATTTAAATACATAACCTTACATGGCAAAAGGGACTTTGTAGATGTGCTTAAATTAAGGATTCTCAGGCAGAAAGATTACCATGGATTACTGTAATCACAAGGGTCCTTTTAAGAAGAAGACAGGGGTTGGGGAGATAGCTCAGTGGAATTAATGCCTGCCTAGCAAGTTCAAGGTCCTCACTTGGATCCCCAGTACAAAAAGAAGAAAGAAAGAAAGAAAGAAAGAAAGAAAGAAAGAAAGAAAGAAAGAAAGAAAGAAAGAAAGAAAGTCCAAAAAATACAGAAGAAACAAAGTCAGGGAAAGATATGAGAACAGAAGTGGAAGTCAGAAGAAAAAAATATGCAATGCTGCTGGCTTCGAATATAAAGAAAGAGGCCATGAGCCAAGGAATTTAGGTGGCCTCTTTAAGATGGAAATAGCAAGGAAATAGGTTCTCCCCTATAGCCTCCATGTGCTAACACTTTACTTTTAGCTCTAAAAACTTACTCTGTGTACTGAGACTGTATCCCAGTGGTTGAGTGCTTGCCAGCCCTGGATTTTGTCCTCAACACTGCAAAAGAAAAAGAAAACCTTATTGTGAACTTCTTACTCCACAACTCTAAGATAACAAATTCGTATTGCTTTGAGAAACTAGGGTTGGCCTGATAGCTCAACGGATCAAAGCGCCTATTTAGGCAGAGCACAGTAGCCAGGATTTGATCCCTGGTGTGCCATGCCAGCCCTGCCTGTAGGGTACATGGAGACAGAGATTGAAACTGGTTGTGGTGGTATGCACCTGTAATCCCAGCACTAGGGAGGCTGAAAACAGGAGAATCACTACAAGTTTGATCTATGTAGTGAGACCCTATAGACTCTGTCCTAAATACAGAAAACAAAAATTAAATTATTAGAGAGGATTCCCCCGTCTCCCTGCTGTTGATCTTCTCCATGTCTTCAGAGTTAACAAAGGCTCCCTCCCCAAAAAAAGAAATTAAGTTATTGGTAGTTTATTGTACTAACAGGAGGAAATGAATGCACTGAGATCTTTAATAAGCTATGAACTTTTACTTAACCTTTTGTGCCAAAGATTTATCTATGAGTTTCTGTGAAGATTAAAAGAGCTAATAAATGTAAAAGATGTACAACAATGTCTAGCATATAGTAAACACTGTATGTGTGTTCATTATTATTTATAGGTAAGTCAGAAAAGTAATGATCATGTGAATTTTCTTTTGTATTTTCCTGAGCTAGTAATTCCCTCTTGGTCTTCTATGTATTTATCACTAACTCATCCCAAGCTATAACATTACCAACACGGCCATAAATATGCATAGGTGACATATCAGTTTCATGTTTTTTGGAAGACGTATCTCTTGGAGCCCCCAAATACTCCTCTCAACTACCAACCGTTTGCTTTCCAGCCCAGCTGCACAGCTGCTCCTCCTTCATTGTCAGTTTGGGAATTTCCTTCATTCTCTTTTTGTGGTCTCCTGCTTTCCTTTGTATGCATTTCTCTTTCTGGTGAACCTTCTAATCTTGATGGCTGCTTTGTGCTTCTGTGAGATAGTCAATCAAGTACCATCACAAGAAGAGACTCTATGGTGGCATAAGAAGCAGAGATGATTACGTTCACAGATCTTAGAGAAAGGGTCACTGGATGCCACACAGAATCATAGAGGAAGCACCAGGTTTTATTCAGGTGGCAGAAAACAGGAATAGGGAAAAACCTAGGCCTTCACTATAGTTTTCAGAAAAATGCACGGAAGGGCAAATGGCAACTCTGAATAATTTCACCAGGCTTTAGGCTACAGAGATGGCATCTGGCTGCCTAGTTCCTGACCCTGGGATGATCGAGACAGAGGAATAAGGCCTTCTGAGGTACAAGGACATATAGAAAAAGCAGGGCTCAGGATTGGTTAGTTTGTCTAACAAAGGCAAGCTCCCAATAGGCCTCTGCAGTGGCTACAAATTAGCTAGCCCCAAGTTATTACCTAGATTTTTCCAGGTGCAAAACATCAGAATACAGAGAAAAAATTTAAATATATACTATGTAATGGTGTACATCTTCCAGTAGCTCCTGATAAAGAGTCCCTGAAATGTAAAATTTTTGAGAGCTTGCTTGTCTGAAAATGTTTTTATTCCACTCACACTACTTCACCAGTGTGATTGGTACAAATCTGTAGCTCTGAAATGATTATCCTTGAAAATTTGGAAAGTATTTACTGGTTTGGCTTTGGAAAGTCTGATTTTCTTCTACTTCCTGATATTTTTTATGTGATCTATTTCTTTCTGGAAGCTTGTAGGCTATTCCTTATGGGGAACAAGTTAAGGGAAACTGAGGCCTAATTGGCCTCCTCTGCAAGCACAAAGGAGAAAGGCAACACACAGGAATGATAGCACATCGCTGTTCAAGGGGAAAGCCAATAAGCTGTGATCAGTTGTTTTCCTGGACATGTACGTATGGATAATGGAAGGCAAATGAATCTTGTGTTACTTTCATCCACATTCACCCTGGGTCAGAGTGACAAACTAGCAGGACTAGGTCCCTACAAGCGGTGCTTGGGTGGGGAAACACGGATGCCACAGGTGGCATCTGGATAGGGACCTGAGACTGGCGCAGACCAGTTTGCTACATCTTCCTGTCTCTACTGCACGAAAATGCTTTGGCTTGATTTGACACTGGTAATGCAGAGCTTAGCCCCACTTGTTATAACTGAACACAGACAGCTCTCAATTTCTACTCTCCCTGCTCCTCCTCACATAGATAAACCAGTAAGAAAGTCCCCAGTGCACTCTCCTTTGACAAATTCGAATCTTTCTAGCCCTAACCTGTTTATGTGAACTTATACCACCGCTTTCCACTAACCACTTTCTAGTGTCTTTAGGTCTTTTATTTTGAACTAGTCAGTACCCTTCTAAAAAGATCCTGGGCCTGTAAACACGGCTGCCTGGCTGGTGGGTCATGGATGAGCAAGTGAGGACATGGACTTCTACAAATATAGAATGGAAATTTGCCTGAGCTGATGAACCTGGATTACAGAAGTTCTTCTGTTGCTAACATGAGTGGATAGGACAACTGTTGAGAGAAGACTCAAAGAATCCCTGTCATGGAACCCCTGCTGAGCAACATATTCTTTACATTATTCCTTGGGGTCCCTGAAATATTCAGAAGGGCCTCTTGAGTAACTGCAGCTACTTTAGAAACCCTGTTGGTGCTGATTTTATCCCAGGAAACTGTATGAGTTGTCAGGGGAGCAACAACAAAAACTATATATCCCACTCTAGTTTAAAGCTTTGTCTGGGCCCTACAATGCTCAACATTTGTTCAGAAAACAGAAACAAAAGTAAACAACAAAACACAGAACTTTTGTCTGTGATAACTTCCCCATACTGTCTACTCCTTCTTTCCCTAAGTTGGCCTTCAGGTGTATGGTGAGAGAGGGGCTTAGCTGATCTCATCACTTTGAAAAACAGGTTCTTCAGGGCCACATGATGTCCTTGCGCAATCAGAAATACTCCTAGAGCATTAAACAACACTGTCAAGAGACAGAAAAGAAAACCTCTAGGCTAAAATACTTGTGAACCATGTCTGATAAAGAATTAATGTCCATAGCCGGGCATGGTGGTGCACACCTGTAATCCCAGCACTTGGGAGGCTGAGGCAGGAGGATCAGTGCAAGTCTGAGACCAGCCTGGGCTACAAAAGTCAGCTTAAGGCCAGCCAGAACTGCATAGCGAGACCCTGTCTCAAAAAGACAAAAAAGAATTAATGTCCAGAACATATAAGGAACTCCTTTGACTAAGAAAAAAAATCCCAACCATGATTTAAAAATAGGTAAAAGACCTGAAATTTTTCTAAAATATACACAAAAGGCCAATGTGATCCTTGACATAAATAATCATTAGGGAAATTCGAACCAAACCTAAAAGATACCAGTGGATAAATGGATAAACAAAATGTGATATATACAAATATAATAACATATTATCATTATTATTTTAATAATCAGGAATATTACAAGTTCGAGGCCAGCCTGGGAATGCAGTGACAGTCTGTCTCAAAATAAAAAGGACTGGAGATGTAGCTCACTGATCCATGGGCTGATCCTCAGTACTGGGATAAACAGAAAAACAAAAAACAAAACAAAAAAACCCTGACACATGAACCTGGAGCACTGTAAGTCTAGTAAAACAAATTAAACAAAAAAGTAAACCATATTTAGGGGCCGGGGAGATAGCTCCGTGGCACAAAAGCCTGCCTGGCAAGTGCAAGGTCGTGAGTTCGAACCCCAGTCCCGCCAAAGAAAAAAAAATCATATACAAATACCGTATAATTCCACTTACATGAGGTACCTATAGTAATCGAATTTCTTTGAGACAGGGTTTCGCTATGCAGCTTAGGCTGGCCTTTAACTCTAAAGGAGAATCTTGCCTCAGCCTCCCCAGCGCTGGGATTACAGGCCTGCGCCACCACAACACTTGTTTTGAAGCACTGAAAATAACGTGTGTGTGTGTGTGTGTGTGTGTGTGTTTAATATGGAAGCATCTCTGTTTCCTTCTAGTCTCCCAAGGAGCTTGACGCCTTAATTCTCCGCCACTGAGAGGAGCGCCAAGCCCGCGCCCGCGCCCGCGCCTCCCTCCGCCACTGACGGCAGGGAAATCCCAAGCAGGAGCGTACATCTACCCTTCCCCCACATCACGCTAGACTGAGTTGGCTAAACCCTGTGGGAAGGGCTGCGGCGTCAGCCAATGGACGAAGCCCGAGCAAAAGCCTGTGTAAACAAACCAGAGGAGCCGAGCCTAGGGCTCCTCCCTCACGTGGCAGCCAGAGGAGTCCTTAGCCCAGAGCCCATCCTGGACCGGAGCAGCTTCCTATCAGTCAATCAGAGCCGAGGTCTCTAGTTAGTAAGCTTTCCACCCCAGGGAAAGAACGAAAGGAGCGAAAGGACAGACGTGAGGGCCAATCACACGCTGGCCTTCTGAGGCGGTAGGCGGGCACTGCTTCATATTTACACCAATGAAAATCTCATATGCGCGACTAAGGTGACTGAGTGGCAGCTCCTTCGGGCCAATAGACAAATGGGGCGGTGCCCAGCAACCAATGGCTTAGGTTCGGGGGCGGGGTGAGAAGCCTGTGTGCAGCGAGAGGTAGCCAGGCAAGGCTTAGAGGCGCTTCTCAGCGGTGCTGTGGCTCACATTTTGTTACTAAAGGCCGAGTCTCCTGGCGTCGACAACCTCTGTGGCGAAGGCTTAGGCTGTCGGAGAGTGGTAGGGTACGGTCCAGAAGGGAGGCTTCTGGTCAGCCTAGGTGGACTCGGACGTCAGAACGTGCGGATCCAAAGGCGCCCTGCGCCCCCTCTTCATCGTCGTCGATATTGTGAAGGGTTGGCGCGCGCCTGCCCTGCCGCCTGTAGGACGAGGAAGTCCGCAGGGTCCCACGTCGCGACCATTGGCGAGGAGGTGCGTCTGTTTTGGTCACCCGCCCCTCGGGAGCTATGCGGGGGGTCTTGGTCCCTTTTTCTGTGTACAGGTGCTCTGCCCCCGCCCCCACCCCAAGTTCTGGAGTCGGCTCTGGTCCCTGGTTACACCAGGACCAGCTCCCTGGGTCTGTGAACCTCCTCGCCACTCCGGTGCAACCTTGCTAGACAAATGGAGCAGCGCTGCACACCCCCGCCCCGCCTCCCTCTCCCCGGGGCGCGAGCTGGGAAGGGGGGCGAGCGGCTCCCCACCCAACCCGCGGCGTCCCGCGCTGTTTTCTGCGTTTTTTTACAGCCCCTCCACCTCCTTCTTTTAGCCAGCCCTCCTCCCTCGGACCTAATTTGGAGACTGGTCACTTTTCAGTGGTGTCTCCAGCAACTGAGTCCTTCTCCTTCTAATTTCATCCTATCCCCTACGTGTTATCGTCATTTTTCTTAAAAACTAACATTTTCCGTTTGCTTCTTCCAGGCAGCTGGAAGGTGAACGTAAGAGAGGAAGAATTTGAGAGGCAGAGTACACGGGACGCGGAGCTTTGTAAGGTTGGGAACTTTAATCGCTTTTGTCGATGTCAACTATTTTTACCTCCTTTAAGAGGACGTTTCATCATTATACTCTTCTCGAATCTTTGTCCCGGTACAGTTCTTTTAGTGATAAACACTGAAAAGGCAGGTAGAAAGAGCTTACTGGCAGCAACAGATTTCACATTTTATTATTTTTTTAAGTGAATAAAATTGGGTTATACTTTAAAGAGCTTAGAGTCGGAGGGTCCCGGATAAGGAAGGGCCTGGCCACCCTAGATTGTCATAAAATATAGGACATACTTCAGCTGTGTACAGCACGACGAGATTTGATCATACCCAATTTGAAAGTGAATAGTAACAGTATTGAATATGCTTAAAAACGATATTTCTCTTTTCACAGAGAATTTGTATTCACCTTCATAGTGTAGCCATTTGGTTTACAGTAGGGTTGATTCTAGCCATATGTTTCTAGATAATAGTTCACACCCAAATACACTTTTTTTGGGCAGGGCTGGGAATTGGAACCTAGGGCCTCAAGCTATATCCTCAACTTCCTAAGTAGAATTATGCCAAAAATCTTACAGGGAAAACTAACTCACTACTGCTAGTTTTGTTTGAGATTTTTAAGGTTTGGAAACATTAATTTAGATATTGAATAGTGAGTTTTATTTTTGAAGTTGGAAAAAATTAAATGCTGGAATAACATTGATAGCCCCTTAGGCTATTTACGTATGAGAAAGAGACAGATATTATATGTACATATGAAGTACTTAGGTTTCATGAGTTTACATAAACTAAAGTTTTTTTCTAGTGCTCAGTGGAGAAATACAGTGGTACAGGTGCTGTACCACTCAGCTAAATCCGTGACCCTTTAGTACAGTTTATTGGTTTTTTTTGTTTGTTTGTTTTTGTTTTTTTTGTTTCTTTTGCAGGATTGGGATTCAAACCTATGACCTTGCTTTTGCCAGGCAGGCACTTGTGCCACAGAGCTGTGTCCCGACCCCTTTAGTACAGTTTATTAACAAGGCTCAAACATATGGTTCATTAGACAGCAATGTCACCTCAGAGTAAAAGATTCCTTTTAATTCACTCTCTAATAGACATTTATATATCTACAAAATCTAAACATGAGGAAGCATATTGATATGTGTTACAAGATAAAAACTTTTTTTCAGAAAAGCTTACAAAATCCTATCCAAAATACAATGAAAACTCAGTTTATATTTCTCCACTGAGCACTAGGAAAAAAAACTTTACGTAAACTCATGAAACCTAAGTACTGCAAGAATGTGCAAGGCTTCATCTGTACATATAATATCTGGTATAGCCTTTTCAGGTATATTTGCACTTAGTAATTACTTATCTGCAAGTTTAGAGGGCTATCGCTATGATTTTTGAGAGGCCTTTGACCTTGAGAATCTCACTGGTTAGTGGAAGATAGACCTGTAAACCAAGAATTAAATGTATGTAGAGAAAGGTTCTGCTGCTTTGGTGTGCAGAAGGTATTCTGGCTTTATCTCTTACTGCTTTAGATTTACTGAAATGCCAATTCCTGAATTTACCTGTCTCTCATGGATTATAATCCTAAATCTTAAAAAAAAACAATTCATTCTTGTAGATGCTTTTTTCTTTGTTTATAAAACAAATGAGGTTTAGAAGTGCTAAATGATTTGTCTGAGGCCACCACATATGTCAGAGTTAGAATTCAAACCCTGTCCTTTTGGCCCCAAAGCTAGAAAGTTTCCAGAAAGTTTCTAGCATTACACTTCACTGCCCCCTACTGTCTCTGTCCTCTGAGCGTCTGTGGACAGTTGAACCAAGAAGGCCTGGCATTGCCTTATACCGCCTTAGTTTGGGACATAGGGAAGTAACAATAGATAATGCAACTATAATGCATATCCATGAGTGACCTCAAAAGCTCAACATGTATTTTGAGGTTACACATAAATTTTAGCAAACAGGTAAATTTGCAAATATGAGAGCTACAAATAATGAGGATCAGCTGTACATATAAGTGACCCATACAGTTACTTTTTTTCATGATAGCCCCTCAGATGCTCAGAAGAATATTTCTTTTCTTTAACAATTTGTTCACTTATTTATTCAACAGATACTGATTAAGCACTTACTATAAGTCAAGTTAAAGATTAAAATCTTGGTTGATGAATTCTTTGTTTGTGGTGGTGGTACTTGGAATTGAACTCAGGTCCTTCACACTGAGCTACATCCTTTTCCCTTAAATTTTTTTATTTTTATTTTAAATTTTGAGAAAAGGTCTGCTTTGCTGAGTTGCCTGGGTTTGGCTTCAATTTTATTTTATTTTATTGTTTATTTTGAAATACCATCTTGTTATGTAGCTCAAGGGTGACCTTGAACTCACTATGTAGCCCAGGCTATACTCAAACTCATAAACAATCCTGCCTGAGCCTGCTGACTGCTAGGATTACAGGCCCAGTATGTGGCTCTCACATTGGAATGAGAAAGACAACTAAGCTTGGTTCGGCTGAAATTACAGGTTAATTTGACCAAGGTGAAACCTTTTGTACCCCTTCCACTTTGCATCTCCAAGTATAATTCCAGAACATTTCTCTTCTGCTCTCTTGCGCGTGACCCCATTCCCCATGACCCCTCTTATTTCCCTCTGTTAACTTCTACTTGTCTTTTTGTTAATTTTGAAACCAGCTGCTGATTTTGTAGACCTGAATTCTTTGAATTCTGGCTCCGCTATCCACCATGTAGATAACTTTAGTCACTCTTGGAATTTTGAACCTGTTTCTTTTTCTCTTTTTTTCTTGAGACATGATCTTCCTATGCAGTTCAGGCTGGCCTTGTGTTCACTTCTGTAGCCCCCAGGCTGGTCTGAAACTCACAATCCTCCCATCTCAACCTTCTAAGTGCTGGGATTACAGGCATGTACCACCATGCCTTGTTCCCTGTTTCCTAATTTTGAAAGCAATTTAGAAGTGGTATCTTAAGACACTTGCAGGTTTTTGCATGCATACTTCCTTTAGTGATAAGGGGTGAATGTAACTTGAATGAGAAATGACTTTAGCATCTATTTGTCTCTTGGTTTTCTTGCTTTAAAAACCTCATGGAAAAGTAATTTAGCAGCATTTAGGGTAGGCTTTAATACCTGAACGCCTACTTTGTTATACCTTGTCCATTCAGTGTTTACGTTGCCTAAGAGAGAATACTGATTAGATTTATCTGTTACCTTCTAAAGTGGAGAACCTCTGCTGAGTGGAAAAAAAAAAATTTAAAAGAGGATCTCAATCTTGAGTTACCTAGGCTGGCCTCAAATTTACAGTCCTCTTGCCTTTGCTTCTTGAATAGCTGAGATAGGGCAGGATTTTAGGCTAAAGGCATGTGTTTGGTTATTGATTTCCTCTAAATTTATCCTATATATTGTTCTGAGCTGAGGCACTGAGACCTAGTCTAGATTTTTATATCCAAAACAGTTGAGTTGGTTTCATGCATTATCTGTCTCACAGACAGTGAGCTTTGTAAGGCAGTTTCCTCAGAACTTGGAGGCAGTTTCTTCAGAAGATAAATGGTAGCAGTCCTAGAGTTTTGTGCTCTTTCTTATAATTCATACATATCTAATATGGTCATAGGTAATATTTAATAAACTAACAATGATTGACACATCAAATATTGAGCACATCTTCCTTTTGCATTTAGTTTTATTATGAATATTTGTTCATATGACTTGTTTTCTATACTATATTATGAGCTCTATGAGGGCAGCAGGGCCTAGAACTTTATCTCTCAGTTTTCTTTTTTCAGTATTGGACCTTTACAATAATTGCATCTCTAATCTTTTTCTATTTTTTTATTTTGAGACAGAGTCTCACAAATCACTAAATTGCTGAGGCTGGGCTCAAACTTGCATTTTAACTTGGGTGTGCATCACTATCTCAGAGCCTGATCTATAGTAATAGATGCACAGGTATCTGACTTCAGAAATTCTCAACTTTTCTTGAAACAGTGGAGAGGAGTGAGTTTGAAGGCTTCCTGGACAAGATATTATTTAAGATGCTCCATCATTCTCTCTCTCTCACACACACACACACACACACACACACACACACACACACACGCACACCCTTCCTTCCTTCCTTCCTTCCTTCCTTCCTGGTCATTAACACACATGCTAATCACTTGCTCTACTATTGAACTACAGCTCTGACTCCTAAGCTGAGGTTTTCTTTTTTTTTTTTGTCTTTTTGAGACAGGGTCTCACTATGCAGTTCAGGCTGGCCTTGAGCTCACTTTTATAGCTCAGGCTGGTCTCAAACTTGCACTGATCCTCCTGCCTCAGCCTCCCAAGTGCTGGGATTACAGGCATGCACCACCATGCCCGGTCCTCTAAGCTGATTCTTAAATGTTGAGTAAGAATGTTTTTTAGGTAAGTGAAACCTCGAGGTACCATTTCAAAGACAGACTGCAGGTACAAAATACAGATACAAATATGTGATGACATTTGCTGAATATTCCCTGTAGGCTGAAAAAACAAATTCAAAAAACAAACAGTCTAAAATCACAAGCCTACGAATGGGCTTGAGATCAGAAGCCATGTCCCAGCTGAACTATGACCTTAGCTACTCAATAATGGGTACAATTTTTTTTTTTTTTTTTTTTGCGGGATGGGGTTCAAATTCACGACCTTGCACTTGCCAGTCAGGCACTTGTGCCATGGCGCTATCTCCCCAGCCCCCTATTAATGGGTACAAATTTTATGTGGAGAACTTATCATTCTCAGGTTGTTGGCACTGTCTGTTGATTTTAGTAATACACATACTGAATTCTGGTAATGATTACAAGTAGTGAGATTATTTACATCAGTATGTATGAATCTTTTTTTCTTTCTGTCACACTTTAAAATACTGAAAATGTAATCAGACTCATTCTAAATGAGCTCACAAGCAAGAAAGATGGGTAGATGAATGAATAACTAGCTTATGTGATAAGTGATGTAACAGATAAGAATAAAGTTATCTAAATCAGCAGAAAAGAGCAGTTAATATGTGGAGTACTAAGAAATATTTTTCAGATGAAGTGATATTTAATCACTCTGAGGCATTGTATCAATAGAAAACAGACTAAAGGAATGTGTTATAGTTTGAGTTAACATTGGTTTTGTTTTATATTACAGAAATATATTTATATTAGAAAATATTGATAGGCAAGAAGAGAATACTTTGTGCACTCCATAGATCCAGTGCTCCTGATACAGTGGTTAATTTTATATATATATATATATATATATATATATACCGTGTAGCTGGGTGTGGTGGCGCACGCCTGTAATCCCAGCACTTGGGAGGCTGAGGCAGGAGAATCAGTGCGAGTTTGAGATCAGCCTGGGCTACAAAAGTGAGCTTAAGGCCAGCCTGAACTGCATAGTGAGACCCTGTCTCAAAAAGACAAAAAATAAAAATTAAAAAATATATATATACATATATGTATATGTATATAATGGCCAGCTCAGCCTGCCCTGGGGGTGGGGCTGGGGCAGCATGTGGTGCTGGGGCTGGAACCATGGTCCCCGTGGTTGCCTGAGCTTGCCTAAGCAGGTGCTTTAGACTGCTGAGCCATCCCGCTGGCCCACAATGGTTAATATTTTGATGAATATATTTTATAATTTCTGAGAATATTGATGTATATACTCATGTATATGCATTTTTAATAGAAATGAGTATACCCCAGGTATTCAGTTTAATTGTTTAATTTCCGTGAGATAAATTTCCTGAGGGGGTATAGTTGCTTTGTCTAAACAAGTTTTTGTATATAGTGAGAACTAAAAAAGAGGTTAATTTTTCAGCCCAGGAAACATGTGACCTGTGGTAATACAATTTCTTAAACCATTTCAGAGGTGAGCCGGCCACAATATAGATAAATAAAATTCAACATACAGATTTCTTTAAAAAAAAGCCTGCTCTGGGGGTGGGGCTGGCGCAGCCTGTGGTGCCGGGGATCAAACTGTGGCCCCTGCAGTTGCCTAAGCTTGCCTAAGCAGGCACTTTAGACTGCTGAGCCATCTCACCAGCCCCATTTTTTGTCTTTTTAAATATATTTTTGTTTTCCCTGTCATTGTACAGAAAATCACTTTCTAAAGATTTTTGTTATTGTTGTTTGTTTTGTTTTTTTGCGGAACTGGGATTGAACTCAGGACCTTGCACTTACCAGGCAGGCACTTGTGCCCCTGAGCTATCTCCCCAGCCTCCTAGAAAATCATTTTTTTAGAAAATTAAGATTGGGCAATTTTCTGTAGTATACATCTCAAAAGTGAACTGATATATCTCAACAGGTGGGAATTCAAGCCTACATGTGTCATAAAAAAAGACAAAGATTTAAATACATATAAATGAAAATAACAGAGGCTGGGGAGATAGCTCAGGGGCACAAGTGCCTGCCTGACAAGTGCAAGGTCCTGAGTTTGATCCCTGGTTCCGCAAAAAAATGAAATAAAAATTTTTTTAAAAAATGAAAATAACACTTTACTGATTATAAAGGAAATCATACCTTCCTTATAATAAAAAATATAAAGAAAACAAAGAAGGCAAAATAAAAAGTTAACTCTGCTATTCAAAAATTCTAGTCCTTTTGCATTTTAGACATTTCTTATACATATCAACATTTTAAAAAATAGACTCAATAATCTTTTCTCCATATATTCTAGATATATTTCCAAAACAACAGATGTAGCATTATCATTATAATAACTAGCTATATTCTTTTCTTTTCTTTTTTTTGTGCAGGGTCTCGCTACACAGATCAGACTTGTAGTGATCCTCCTGATTTCTGCCTCACTAGTGTTGACATTACAGGCATGTGCCACCACACTATATTCTTTAGCCAATGATACCCCAACAGTAAAATTCCTCCTGCATACTTTTTTTTTGTCGTTTTATTTTGTTGTTGTTGTTTGTTTGTTTGTTTTTCCATTATGGGAATTAAACCGAGGGCATCACACATGCTACTATTCTACCTTGCAAACGTTCTACCACTGAGCTACAGCTTCACATAGGCCTCAAGTGGCTAAAATTACAGGTGTACACTATTATACCTGGCTTCTTATACATGCATTTTAGTGAATTTGACCAAGTACTTTTGGCTTAAATTCCTAAAAGTAGAGTATCTAGAAGAAAAGAATATAAAATAATTTGAGGGCTTTTAGTATAAATTGTGAAATTATGCTGAAGCAAAATAACTGTAGTTTAGAAGAATTTGCCATTTTTCTTTTCTCTTTTCTATTTTGTGTTTTGGTTTGCTGTGGTCCTGTGTCCCTATATTACTGAGTTGTATGCCCCATGCCCTCAAAATAATTTTTTATTGTGAGGTTGGGACTCTTGAGTTTGTGATCTTCCTTCCTTAGCCTTCCATGTGCCCCAATGAGAGGTGTGCTCCACTGGGCCCAGCTTCTAATTGGCTTATGTGAAAACTATTGATACTGTGTATGTTATTCATTTATTTGTACAGTGCTGGGGCTAGAACTACAGGGCCTGGGGCATTTCTTTGTTTCTTTTGTGTCTTAGTGATTTTCTTGTCACAGAAACACAATACTTAATACAACTTAAAGCTTGCTGGTCTAAGCATCTGCCTGGCAAACGCAAAGACCTGGCTTCAACATCTGGTATCACATGCCATGCTGCAGGTGCTCCATGTAGGCCACTAAAACTGGGCGTTGTGGTACACACCTGTAATCCCAGTGCTGTGGAGGCAGAGAGACAGGAGAATCACTATGAGTCTGAGTTGTGTAGCAAGACCTTGTACCAAATAAAAGGTTTTTAAAATAAAAGAAAAGATTATAGAGGCAAGGATTGCCTGACAGAGAGGTATCGAAGAGAAGGTGGTTCAGGGAATCAGTCAAGGGAGGTGCTGGGAAAGGACATAAACCTTTCCAGGATTGCCTGACAGAGAGGTATCGAAGAGAAGGTGGTTCAGGGAATCAGTCAAGGGAGGTGCTGGAAAAGGACATAAACCTTTCCAGGACATACCCCCACACACCTGTCTCTCTCTGTTTCATTGTGGTGTTTTTGTTTATTTGTTTTTCTTTTTGCATGGTACCAGGGATTGAGCTCAGGACCTTACACTTGCCAGGCAGGAGCTTATGGCACTGAGCTATCTCTCCTGACCTATACCTGTCTCTTTTCACCAGACCCCTCACCTCTTAATAGCAAGTTAGATATCAAGCCCTGTAATCCAGTCACCTTCCAAAAGCATCACCTATCAGTGTATGAGTCTCTTGGAATACATCTAGATATCATAATATTTTGTGACCAGTCTCATTAATAAACTTTTATTGTTTCTAATAGTTTTTAGTTGATTATTAGGCTTGAAAAATCAAAATCATTATCTGCTGATAATCTCACCTCCTCCTTCCCAAATGATTAATGCCTTTTATATTATCTTCTTGGCTAATTAATTAGTAGCATTTGAACAAGTTCAGTAGTGGTCTCAGATCCGGGCATGGTGTTGCACACCTATGATCCCTGTACTTGGTAAGCTAAGGCAAGAGGACTTCTGTGAGTTTGAGACCAGCCTGGGCTACAAAGTGAGTTCAAAGGTAGTCTGAACTGCATAGCAAGACCTTGTCTCAAAACAAAACAAAAACAATGGTCTCAGTAGTTGTAGTTGACATTCCTACTCTTTTCCTTATTTTAATGGGAATGCACTAAAAGTTTGGAACAGTGACACTTAGGTGGGCATATTGATTGCATTTAGGAAGCTTGATTTTTTTGTGTGTGAGTTTTAGGAAAAATAAATTTTGATTTTTTTTTTTTTTCTTCTGGTACTGGGAATTAAACCTAAGGCTTCATAAATGCTAGGCAGGTGCTCTTACCATTGAGCTATAGCCCTAGCCTATTGAATTGTATTAATTTGTGGTATCTATCAAAATGATCATGTAGTATTTTTGTGGCTGTTTTTTACTTTCCCTGTTAATATAGTATGCATTTTTATATTTCTTACTATTAAATCATTCTTTGATTTGTGGGTTGAACGCAACTCAATTAAAGTAGTTTTTTAATGATTTGATTTTATTTGTGTTTTACTTGAAATTATATACAGTATTTGGAACAAATGTATTTTTTTCTCCTTATGATTGGCTTAATGTTGCCTATATGCAAATAATTAGAAGATTCTCTTTATTTTTCTTTGTTTTGAAACAATTGTATGGGAGTTATTGGTTTTTTAAAACCAGCTGTTATCTGGATTATAGACTTGTCTTACCCACTGTAAAATGCAGCTATTTCAGGGAAATGAAGAAGTGTGTTATGTTGTTTTGTTTTTAAGTTGTTGGGGGTCAAACACAGGACCTGGAGTATGCTAAGCAACCACTCCATCATTGAATTATATCCCTACCCTAAGTGAAGTTTGCTTGCTTGCTTGATTGATTTTTGCAGGACCGGGGTTCAAACTCACAACCTTGCACTTGCCAGGCAGGCACTTGTGCCACAAACTGTCATCTCCCCTGCTCCCCAAAGTGAAGTTTTAACATAGTAATATTGATATAAATGGAGTAGAACAAAATGTAATTTTCTAGTGAGGGTTTACTTTTGTTTGCTAAGGTGTTCTTGGTGTCTTTTGTTATCTCAGCTTTGGCAGTACTACTAAGATATTATATTCAGAATCTGAGGGTTTACAAATATTTTGTTTTAATAGTGAACAGCTATAGCTCTGGGTTCTCTAGCATTGTAGATATATATAAAAAAAATACCTGGGCTCTGCTTTGTCCCCGTGGAAAGCAAGGAAACAAAGCAATAAAATTCGCCAGAAGCTTTTGTAAAATGGACTACTTTGTTTTCATTTTATTAACAAAAGTATAAAAGTGAAGAAATTAGAAACTTTAAGTCCATATTGAACATAGTTCTAAAATAAAATAAAATTTTCTTCTTTAGAAAGTATAGTATGTTCAAACTTAATTGATGTTTCATCATAGGACTAGAGTCTGGGACTCGCATTATAAAGATCCTTTTTTAGATCTTTAAATGTAAGAGGGTGTAAATGATACTGTATGAGACCAGGTGGGATGGGAACTGACACCCTGAGTATACCTTTCAGACTAAGTCTCTGATTGCAGCTTTTCTTATTTAACTAATAAAAATTGCACATTGGATGACTTTATTTTACTTTATTTTCATCAGATTTCATTGGTACATTTTAGATATACATAATGATCGTTTATCATAGAGAATTTGTACCTGTCCATGATATAATTTGATCCTTTTTTTTCTCATTCTCCAACCCTCCCTTTAGTCCCATTTACAAAAGCTTTGTTTCCCTTTCTTCCTTCTTTTCTTCACTTTTTTTTTTTTTTTTTTTTTTTTTTTTTTTTTTTTTTTTTTTTTTTTTTTTTTTTTTTTTTTTTTTTTTTTTTTTTTTTTTTTTTTTTTTTTTTTTTTTTTTTTTTTTTTTTTTTTTTTTTTTTT